>JASANB010007862.1:0-25295 GCA_030248155.1 Sabatieria punctata
ACCCTCTTCTCTGTCGCGGTCTCTGATTATCCAGAAACTGACGGGAACCGTTGGCATCCCAGATATGCACGTTTTTCTCAGCCAACGCATTGGCATTTGCGTGCTGCCTCTAATAAACCAGAGCAACTCCTCCAAAATACCGCGCCAGAACACCCGCTTAGTTGTGAGAAGAGGAAAGGTGCCTGTAAAGCGGCGCATACACAAACGATTAGGGAATGTAACAGGTAGAACTAACCATTTCTTAAATTGTATCGCGCTTGCATGCCAAATATGGACAAAGTACCCACTCCAGTTCTGTCGATTCTCTTATTTCCTGCATTCAGAATCTGTTTTATCTGAGAGAGATATTGCTGTTCATCAATGCTAAAGAACGGGGAGACATTCATACACAGAATACCACCAAATCGCTCACTTGGGTTCTGCGGAGTCCAAATGACCGTTTGGGAGCGAATCCATTATCGTGTTTATCCGCCTTCGACGCAGACAAATACTACGTATCAGTCTTCAGTTAAGACAATATGCATCGCACATACTGCCGAAAAAGTATGCCAGCCATGCGGTACCGCCACCGAATAGAAAAGGCCACAGCCTGGATAGAAAAGGTTTACCATCGAAAATTAGCAGAGTAGAATAGTTATCACATTGTACTTTCAGTTCTAAGTAGGCACCAAGACAATATCAACAATACACAAGCAAGGGTGGTGGTGTTCATTCTTCCGACTGAAATCTGACAGGAGACGGTCGTTCGATCTGGACGACATCTCCAGCTATGCCCAACACTATCTGGGCCTGGTTTTTAGTCAAGCTGCCGTCCAATTCAGTGACGGTAAACCGGAACGACATCAAGGCATTGCCCCCGAACGCCTTCACCTGACACTGCACTGCTCGCAATATTTCCGCTAAAACAGTGACACCAGTGCAGGTGGCAAACTGAAGAAAGTTAGCCCACAAGAGGCGAGTCGAATGAAAGCGTCGAGGCCGCCCATCTCTTTCAAAGAGCCGGTCTCCCTGATGAAGGTAGAATCGTAAAATCCAACCAGCTTGGCGCACATTTGTGCATCGCGCGCTGTGTCGCAGACCGACGAGACCATCACATCGTGCACGGGGTCGGGCAGTCTGGTGGAGTGACCGACCAGAACACTGCCGTAGACCAGAGACATGCAGTCTGAGCTGGTGTCGTGCAGAGACTCCTCTATTACCCCCACTCGCATCATCAGACCGCGCAAGAACACATCCGACTCAAACGTATCTTTGTCCTGCTGGCGACGACGAAATTTCTGAAAATACTAATCTCACACCGGTGCCGTATTGAATCGATCCATTTCAAGCGCGTAATATTGGTGTCGTAATACTAAATTGAAGTGTTCAGACGAAACAAACTCTCAGTTCAATAAACAGACAAAACGAATAAATTGCTTGAGCAGAAAGATTTATTTTTATTTCAATTCAAATGCGTTAGTTGCTATATCAGGCAATTGCGATGTGAGTAGTGATGCAACCGGGATCCCGGTATTTCCCGAAGAACCGGGAATTCCCGGTATTTTCACTCCCGGTTTCCAATCCCGGTTCACACATCTCTAATACCGGGAAATACCGGGACATATATTTTATAGCAGTATTGACAGTTTTTGCAGATACTCTGTATTTCAGTGACTTCTATTCTATACCCAACTTTCTTTTGCCAGTACCAGCGGCACGCAAAACTTTGAATCAGTTTTCAAATGACTGTTACTTGCTCAATTTGAGCGAACAGCCATGTTTTGCAGCTTCTCCTTTTGTTCCAAATATTTTCATATTGATTTAGGCCGTAAACTTTATGTTCTAAGCTTCAAACTTTATAAAGGCCTTCAATTGAGCAAAGCCACTCATTAATTGGCCATTCTTACACAACTCTTTTGGTCCAATTGACATCGAGCTGCCTGGTGCCTGCCAAACCAACTCACTAACCCATTTAACATAGATCTGATCTGACAGTGTACTGTAGTTTAACCCGTCATGGAGAAAATCCTTGAGAAAACCGACTAGAAATGGTATCAATAGCTAAACCGGATTTTGAAAGCTTTATGTTTTATAATTCTTCATTCGTTTAGATCAATTACCCGATATTCCAGGTAATCCAGGTATTTCACGCTATATCCCTGTATTATCATTTCCCAGTAATCCCGGTTTTCCCGATTCCCGGTATTCCGCTCCCGGTTGCATCACTAGATGTGAGGATTGTTCAGTTTATTACTACAGAAAAGCAGCCCTAAATTTTCGATAATAAAGTTGCCAAAAAGCAGTGAAAACATCTCATAAGAATTTTGTATACATATTAACAATCTTCCAAGCAAATTAAATATAATTGTGCTTGGTCTGACAGATCCGGCCGCTCACTATACTGAATTGAGTAGGACTTTTCTCTGTAAACTACGCGTTCAGAATAATGTTACGATATACAGGGTCCGCCAAAAAATAACCACGCAGATTCTTTACTGTAGCAACCGCAAATCTCAACCGATTTGAATGAATCATTTTTTAACTGAAAGATAAATAAATTCTCAAAAGATTTCTGAAACTTTTATTGATGTATTCTGCTTAGATCCTGAGATATACGCCCTCAAAGACAAACAGTTATTTTGGCAATGAACAAAAGGGATTTTTTATTATTCCGTTGCACTTCATAACAAAACGAATTCCTACTACTGCTGATGGCTATTGGAGGCTTTATTGGAGAAACACACGCTCGGTTTACTTCACCAGTAAAGTCTCGTTAGCCCTCTGCAGTAGCAATCTGTTCTATTGTGAAGTGGAACGGAATCGCTCTTGTTCTTTGCCAAAATCTGTTTCGACTTTGAGGGCAAATATCTAAGAACTAAGCTGAATAAGAATCTAAGAACTAAGCTGAATATCGTAGCAAAAAGCTCACCAATCGTCCAAGAATTTATCAATCTTTCATTGAAAAAGGGTTTATTCAAATCGGTTGAGATTCATGGTTGCAAAAGTAAAAAAAATCTGCTGGGTTGTTTTTAATCACTATTGTTCTTTGCCAAAATCTCTGTTTTGACTTTGAGGGCAAATAACTCAGGAACTGAGCAGAGTATCTTAATGACAGCCAGTGGGGGGTCTAGGGGGTTCCATGGGGGTCCCTTTCACCAATCTTTGAAGAATTTATTTATCTTTCATTTAAAACAAGATTCACTGAAATCGGTTGTGATTTGCGGTTGCTACAGTGAAAAATCTGAGGGGTTGTTTTTTTTAACGGACCCTGTATATCCGCAAAATGTGACTATGGCATTTTGTTCATCTAAACACTTCAATTGCTAACCAACCTTAACCCATCTCTCCAAAGGATTCTTGGATTTTCCTGACTTCTCACTTATCGACGCAGTGTCGTCTTCCTGTAGCAAAGGGCCTTTCCATAGTCTCAAAGCCAGTGTTAAATCAGGTGGCGGAGGGGAGCGAGCAGAGTGGATGTCGGAGCGAGAGAAGGTCCGTCTGACGGCGTCTTTGAAACTAGTCGAACCCCATGACGAGCGACGACTAGAAGGAGAGACTTCTCGGTCCGGCGACTGGTCCGGAGGCTGCGCCTCCACTGGAACACAGGCAGCACTGCGGTCCCCAGTCAAGTCCAGCATGTCTTTGCCTTCCGAACCCATGTGACGGATTTGCAAGAGGCCGTCCATCGATGCGCTGATCTGTAGCAGACAGATCTCTTAGAAACACGGCCATTAGTCAATGCAGTACCTCAGTAGACTGAGTCAGCGGCTTCAAGGCAACTGCAGTTCCAGTAATGACGAAGGCGACTAGATTTTCGGTCAGTGAAATAGTGGTGTGTAAGGAGAAAACGGCGTTTCTTCCGCCGCCCACTGATTTCAGCTCGGTCAGCAATCCGTTGTGCAGCTGGTGCTCGACGAACGGCAGCAACTGGAACGGTTGGCACTACTTTAGAGCAGGCAGAGCAACACTGTACATCGCTGATCTCGACTGCCTGTTCCACCGTTCCTTCTTCATTGTGCAGTCGACGAACCACCGACGCTTGGATCTGTGCAGAACTGCGAGACAGCAGACTGGAGACCATGGAGACGCTGGCCGTAGACAAAACCAGATCTGGCACTTTGCTGTTGCTAAAAAGCCAACGCTCAGTTCAATCCAAGCCACCGACAGGATCACCCAAAACAGAGAGAAGAACCAATGCAAACCTGCACAGGGCGCAGGGTGAGAGAGCGATAGGAAAAGGAATGGCAGCTTCAGAGTAAGCTATATGACAGACAGAGCAGTCGGAGGAATGGTGAACCGGCTCCTGAATCTTGGGCGCGTCAGTAGAGTCAAGGGAAGTCGATAGAACAGGCTCATTATTTGCATTCGACGGGAAAATCGACTCGGAAACAAGCACTGCTGTGCCGCTACAGCTAAGAATACACACACCTTCGCTAAAAACACTGCGTACAATACGTTTGGACGGCAACCACGCACACTCACTGAATGGCAATTTCCTCTCGGTACGCAATGATGCAATTGCACGCTAGCGCTTTCATGTGGGAGCAGATTTCAGTGCGCAGCTCATTCCACCAGAGAATTCGAATTTCAGCGCAGTCTAAAAACACTCTTCATTCACCAAATTTCACAGGCATACAAATTGTACTTAACATAGGCATGGGTGATGGGCAGAGAAATTTCGATTTTTCTAGTGTTTAGGTTTTTCTAGACGATTATCATGCAGGCAGGCATGTAAACAATTTTACGAGAAGTTCAACAAACCGCACTCAAAAATACTCAATAGATGTGGAGTTATGATCTTCCTGAACGCAAAAAACCGAAACTGAATTGGTTAGAACCAGATCAGAGTTTTTGCAATATAAAAACCGAAAACACAAACACGCTTCATAAGGCGTTTTCTATTCCGCAGCACGGACTTCTTTGCCCATCCCTACCTAACAGCATTGGCCCACCACCATCCATACATGCTGTTACTGCGACTGCAACAGACAGAGAGACTGACCGACATTCTCGTCCTTCTGAGCGGAGTCGTCCAGCAGTTTGACTGAACGAGCGCAGACAACGCCGCCGGTGCCCAGCACTGCGTCCAGCGGCAATTTGTCCACCGTATACAGAGGCAATTCTCTGCTTCGCTCCAACAAAATGGTGGCGGCGTCTGATCGAGCGAACAGCGAGCCGTCCAGCTCTTCGGCCAGAACTGACTGTTTGCGCACTTTCTGCAGCAAACCGCGCTCCAGCACCGGCTCGTCTTCTGAGGCGAGTCGGGAATGGGAGCGGTGGGCCGGTCTGGGCGAGTTGTGACGATCCACGTCCACCTCCACGATCATGGCCGCTGTGCCCACCCCACGCACGATCACTTGGTCGGTCGATTCGCCTTCCAAGTCAAAGCGCAACTGGTAGCTGAAAATCGGCGGTTCTCGGCAGCAGAGCAGACTGAGCCGGCGGACCCACCCGATCACAGCGTTTCCGCCCATCGACATAACCTTGCGACCGAGTTTCCGCTTGAGTTCGTTGCTCAACCGACGGAAAAGAAGCTGTCGAGCTTCGTTGGTGGCCCGCGGGGTTCGGATTTTATCTGAACTGCATCACCTGCACCATATCATAAAGTTAGGGGACGGAGAAAACATCCTCCTACCTATCCACTGGTACTCCGGGTCGCCGCTCGTTAGCAATTCGCTAACGAAGCCGTGTATGGCAATCAGGCGGTAACCGGAAGGGATGGTGCCTGCACAGCAGCTGTGAAAGTTGATAGGAAACGACCAAACAATCACCTACCGACTGACATGTGAATGCCGCAGGAAGACTCACGAAGCTTGTGTGAATCGGCAAATACTTCCAAACGAACGGTAACTTGGAGCTCTCCACGATGGCCTAAAACCACCGGGTGGCGTTGAAATTAAGAGTGAAAAAGAACCGTTTATAGTGTCGAGTATGGGCAGCCAACCGCTGAGTTCAGAGCAGTGGGTCCAAGTGCTGGTCAGCACAGAACCACCCTCATTTGCAACGTCAGTTTCCACAGCTTTTGACCGATGAGCTGCCTCCACCAATGTGTTCATATCCAGGTAGACTCTTCCGATTGGATCATTGGCCGAATACGTATCGTAGTCCATAATCCTATCAAAAACACCCACTAAATACAGCGCACAGCCACAACCTTTCAGTGAATCAACAACGAGTCTTAGGGGATACCTGCCGATTTCTGCGTTAGAGCATTTCGGGGGTGAGTTGCCGTTTCAGTACTTCTGTTTGAAGATCACATTTTAGAACCTAATACGTAGCCACTCCGGTTGCCGATTTTTGTCTACAAGCAACGGCTTCTAAAGAACATACGAATTTCAGGTCAGGACTTTTGGGTCAGATTTCCATTATTCGAAAAACAAAGTCGTTCGAAAAGCTCGGGAAATTTAAAAATCATGGAAAAATCAGCGAAATTGACAAATACTCACTCATACATACACGATTTTTCCAACCCCTCCGATTTTTCTGGCAAGTAATTTTAGAGTAAATTTTTGCGATTTTTTTGCAATTTCAGACACAAATATTGCCAAAATTGCCAGTAAAACAGTACTCTTTAGCTGTATTTTAGCCAAAATTAGCGATTTTGACGATTTTTAGCCGAAAAATCGCGATTTTTGAGCGTTTTTTAGTGCCCAACCCACTCCCAAACTTTGGGCTCAGACCCCCCGGCCGGCGTCAGACCCCCCCAACCCCCCTCGACGGATGACCTGTTACAAGCATGCTCTTGGGGTACTTTTACGTTTGGAATATAGGCCCTCCGATGCGTTACCCTATACTGATGCGTTGGCCAGATAGGGTTCCTTCGATATATCGATATCGAAAAGTCGATATATCGACCCTTTTTCCAATATCGATATCGATATCGCGATATTTTGCATCGATATTTTCGATATTTTTTGTTCTGAAAAGTAGGAAAAAAACAGAACTGACACCAAGTTTATTTCCCTGGAATAGTGTCAAAACCTAACAGTGGCATGATAGCTCTCAGAAACGTCAATTTCTTGGCATTCTCAGCTTTCAGACAGCAACAGCTAGGTTCTTAAATGTCTGCAGCAACACTGAAGAGCTGCTCACTCCGCACACTTGAAGCAGGAGGGCAGAAGCAGACATGGGCTAGCATTTCGGCTGAGGGGTGGTAAATTTTTAAATCCTGGGGAGGTAACGCCGGCTGATAGGTGGTTGAAAGGATGGCAAAAAGTCCGATTTTCTACTAAAATCAAGGATTGTGTCCTATTTGTGATTAAAATAAGATAAAATACAGCTATTCTGTCTGAGCTCATTTATGCCTAATGAGGGTGGGGCATCGGCCTGAGGGGTCAACCTTTTCATTGAAGGGCTTCAGAAGGGCAACTACCTTTCTTAGATTCTCTACTTAATTTATATCAGACCGCTGATTGCATCAGTGCTTGACTGATAACCAGTGAGAGCAGTTTGTTCTTTAAAATCTTGAGATTTTCTTGCATAACTATAAATATCGATATCGATATCGATCGATATCGAGTTGAAAATATCGATATCGAATATCGACGAATTTTGATATCGTCGGAACACTATGGCCAGACCACTTATCGATTTGGGCGGCCACTGAGGAACCTAGATTGCTTACTTTTACCCTATATTCTAACATGAGAAATGAGTTTCCACCAACCTGAACTGTACACATTCATCCTGGAGTTCATTGTCTTCGGCCTCGAACATAAACCATTCAGGGTCCCATTCAGGGGCCAGCGTTTTCTTGCAAACGTCCGTTTTGTACGATTCACTACCAAAATGAATTTCAACAAAAGCGTCAGTGGTGTCGGCTGATCTGTCCATAACGGGCAAATTCCTAGCTCCATGCACTCGCACACGCAAGGTGCCCGGCATATTCAAATCACTTGCTCTCTTAGCACCGCAGCAGAGCTAGGCCACCCAAGCTATAATGTGCCGATTAGGTACTGAATTCAAGAATAGGTAAGAATAAAAATGCTCGGGTTAGGTGTAGCTGGAGGGGAATCAGGAAGGTCATAAATTGACTATATATTAATTAATCAACTTCCTTATACGACTCCGGAGCGTGCGATTTTTATATTCTAAACGGGTACTTTTATCTTCGGCAAAACAGGCCCTCGGGGTGGCTGAGGAGGAGGACTTCATTTTACACAAATACTCCCCAAAAAAGGCGGTTACTAAAATTCGGGTGCGGGCCGGTGACGTAACGCTAGTTTGTCGATGCTGGGCGAACCGTATACCCAGTAAAACAAGCCTTTCGTGAACATCAAACGCAAAAACTACGGTAGCTGATAATTAATTTTGTTGTGCGCCATGTGTTCTGTGTACATAGGATGTAATGCTGTCAAGCAGACATGACTGTTCAGTCTAAGTCAGATCGCATCAAGCGCGATCTGTGAAAAGGAGTTGGATAGCAGCAGCGGACGTAATCGTCATCGGCGGTCTGTGCATCCAGACGCGGCTCCTCTGCCTTCATGTGTTGTTGTTGGCAGAAAGAAGTGTGGCCTCTGCAACGGTAACTCGGTTACCGATTTGACAACTCGTATAAACAGTAATAATAATAGGGCACATTGTACTTTTTAGTTGTCCTCCCAACTAATGATTTATTGTGCAAGCACATCGGAGAAGTGCACAAATTGAAAGCCGATGTGATCATAAAGGTGTTCGCCTCAAAATCCGACTTCGATGCTTGGAGGCAGGATTCAAAGCTAGCGACAAACTGCGATTTCTGGAGCAGTGGGAAGGTACAGCGTGTCTCAAAAGTTTGGTACCCCGATTTTTGGCATCTACAATTTTATATTCCAAATTTCACCCTATTTGGCCAAATTTTGCACAGATTACAGCAAAAAGAAAACGTCTCCATTTTTGAGACACTAAATACGTAGTACAGTATATTCACGGAACTTCTTACAGTATATATTACAGTATTGCTTTGATTGTGTTTACAGGCTGAGCGGGCTGTTTACCCAATACGCAAACGTCAGCTGCAGCAAAGAACCGTGTTTCCAAAGCGAATTAAACGCAAAAAGCCGTTTCAAGTTGAAGGGACGACCCGTGTAGAGGATGCAGTTGAGACGGAATATTGTGCGCACTGCAAAAAATCTACCAGTCCGAATTGCAAATTTTGGGTTGAGTGTCCTGAGTGCAAAGTCTGGTTTCATGACATCGGCATGTGCAGACATGGGCTAGCATTTCGGCTGAGGGGGGTAGAATTTTCAATTCCTGGGGGGCTGAGGGAGTTAGGAGCGCCTGAGGGGGTAAGCCAAAAAGTCCGTTTTTTGGCTAAAATCAAGGTTTTCTGGCTTATTTTTCATTAAAATAAGCTAAGAATAAGCTATTCTGAGCTCATTTACACCTAATCCATGTATATTTTTATCATAATTTTCTATACAAAATTCTTCCAAAAAATTCCTGAGGGGGGTAGCGGCCGGCTGAGGGGGTAGGTCAGAGCCTGAGGGGGGCCAACCCCCCTCAGCCCCCCCTTTGCCCATGTCTGGATGTGTGTGTTGAACGGATATTGATCTACTTGACAGAGGACCGTTTCATTTGTGGGTCTTGTTTGCTATCTCCCTCTCCCAGTGCTAAGGAAAATGACCTCTGATATAATATGGTAGTGCCTCCTTATTGTGTTGTGTTTTTGCCCGGGCATTGTTGTGCTGTGAATTCCCATCTTGATTCAGCTGTAGGCATTCCATTCGTTGTGTTGGCGCCAACAAGTTATTGATCGGGTACGTGCTTGTTGAATTTATATGTGGTTAACATACTGTAAAATGTTGTCTGTTGCAAGATTATTGATTGAATGACGTTTTCAGTGCCTCTTTTACAAAGAACTTTGCTACTACAGTCATGTATCGTTCGTTAATCCAGCCCACATCAGTCCGGATATTTGCCTTCCAGACAGTGAGCTTTTGGCTTTTAATGAGGAGCTACTGCTGCTGTAGCAGTCTGCAACACCATCTAAATACTGTTGCTAAGTAAATTATAATTATAATTTTAATTATATTTTTTAGAAATTTACTAATACAAGTAAATTATTTGGTAAGTAAATTATAATTTTAATTAAATTACAAGTGAATTTCTGCCTTAAGTAAATTTTAAGTATAATTTTAATTATATTTTTTTAGAAATATACTAATACAAGTAAATTGTTTGGTAAGTAAATTATAATTAAATTATATTTCAAATAAATTTACTTAGCAACAGTACATCTAAATACGCAACTAACAAAAAGCTGTCATTAGGACTTTGATTATCTGAAAAGTCTTAGCTTTGAAATCGTTAATCAGGAAATTCGCCAATATGGATCAAATTGGCCGGATTAACGAGACAGGACTGTGTTTGTTGGGCAGCAGGATACTTAACTGATAGCCGGCTCAGCAGGCCGTCCAGCTGTTGTTAAGCGTGCCTTCAAACAGTTTATAACTTGCCTGCAAGAACACCGATCTAAACCAGCGATGTAACGGGATTATGACTGTGGCTGAGGCGATTTCACAATCTTCTGAAACAACTAGTCGATGACGACGGTTAAGAAACGCTTCTATTGGCTACTGTATGGGGGATACGCTACGAACAGCATTGCTAATATCTTAATACTTTATACACATATCAAGGGCCCAAAGCTATTTTTAGCTTGTAAAAACTTCCATTAAGCACAATTGTTCCAAACGTGAGCTTTGCATTCCAAACATCGTAAGAATCGTTGTCTGTCTATTATTTGCAACTTGGCGTTGGACGGCGCAGTGATGGACGCTGAATTGCCCGTCTTGCGTCATTTAGTAAAAGACCGCCCAGCATCGACAAACTAGCGTTACGTGGGCCGGTGATCTCCGGATCAATATTTAGCGCTATTTAGCAGGCGGTAGATTTATTTAGCAAATCGAACAAAATTTAGCTGGCCCGTTAGATATATTTTGCGATCGCTTCTACGGTCTGTCAACGCGTGAAACCGTCTAAACAACAAAAATTCCATTTATTTTTGGAAATCCTGACTGATTCTTCCGGTGTGCTGGTGCAGACGTGTTTTTCAGACTTTTTGTAGTGGGAAGATTTGTAAGTAGTTCCAGTTTATTTACCTGATCGTCTAAAATGCAACGTCGTGGCCGTGGTCGTCCAAATACGGGATTCGGCGTTTCTTGGGAACAAAAAGAAATAACACAGCTAATCTATCAATACGAAGCAGAGGTCATAATGGCAAAGCTGCTGTAAGTCTGTAGTAAATGTGCGCACGGTCACTTGACGAAATTTAATAGGGGTCCCCTTGATCTGCCGTTTATTTTTCTGTTCGGACTTAGTGAATAAACTAAACTAAACTAAGTGGATTGCCTAGTTATAATCCTGTTAAATATCTCCTTTTTCGTTTCTTCAGGGCATGTGTCAAGATGGCCCACAGAAACGGTGCCACCGGTGCACCTAACGAGAATTGGCACACCGAGATTGCAGAGGTACCGAAAAAACAGATTGATTAATACAATGTACGTTGTTTGCTTTAGGACTGTCCTAAGCAAAACAATGGCTATGACTGCGGCGTTTTCATATTAGCCTTTGCCGCTGTGCTTGCTTTATCCAAGAATGTAGCTGTTGTTTCCCAAGTAAGAAAATTTACAGGCTCGATATATGTTGTACTTATCAACGTTTTAGAACGACATGCCGCTTTGGCGTCAATTTACGGCATTCTGCAGCAGCTACTGCGGTAAAAATAAGCTTTATCTGCTTGATTTTTTGTTGTAGGATTACTGGTCTGATTAGTTCGCTCTTTCTTCTGTCGCGATTCTTCTGTAGTACATGTGTCACCTCATTCTATATATTCTATGCTTTACGCTGGATTCTTGAAGCGCTCCTGTAGTAAAAATGTATCTAGTTAGCTTAGCTTCTAGTTTTCGTGCCAGTTACAAGTTGAGAGTTGTTATGTTGTTCTGTGATTTGCCTAATCTGTGATCTGTGACCTTAGTAAATAAAGAATACAATAACGCCCAGACGATCTTTCTTAGTAATGCATAGAATGTTTTTGAATAATATGCGGTTTCGCACTAATTTCGACCCAATGTAGAGATATGGCACGGTTTCGAACGCCTTTCAGTTGAGGAGAGGCTTGGTTGGAACTGAATTGGTCACGGGTAGATTAAACAGTGCTAAGTGGTCTTTGCTTAGCAAAACCTTTTTTCCCATAGAGTTTGCTTGTGGCCCGGCGGACAGAGACGGCAGTAAGCAGCAAGAGTTACCGTTGTGAAATCAACAAAGAACGGGTTTGTACATTAAAAGTGGTTGTGCTCTAGTAGGTTGATCCGAATCTTCGGTTTTCTACATCAGGTCAGGTGTATGCGCTTCAAGAACACTCTGTTTCATTCACTTTACAGCATTGCAGAAGCCGAAACAATATGATATTGCATTTGGACCACTTTGGTACAGACCGCCTATACAAAGGGCCACTTTGATCGGGAGATACCAACGACGCACCAAAAAATTCGCAGCTCGCAGCCATTCGCAGCTTCGCATCCCAGTCGCACCCGTTCGCTTCCGTCGGGCGCCAACTCTAAAACATCGATGCGAAGATTTATTTGATGATAAAATTGCGCGAAAATGGAATCAGAAATGTCGGATTACGTTACGAGACAGAAAAACGTAGAGTTGTGAGGACATAGTATGTGTGATGGTGCGAGCGGAGCAGATGAAGGACATTTGGGTAACGCAATGAAAATGTATGCAATGCTGCAGAAACCGAGGAAGGAAGCCTGGCAGTGTATTTACCCTTAACATTTTAGGGGAAAAGCAATTATTATTATTAACTGAAACAGGCAAATTTTGGGCCTAAAATTTCGCATTAAATCGAACTAGGGATGCGCTCGGGGCGGAATTTTCGGCCCGGCCCGCTTTTTTTCGTTCAAATAATCGGCTGAGTCCAAATCATTGTTGTTGTTGTTGTTGTTGTTGTTGTTGTTGTAACTTTTCGTCCTTTCGGTCTAGGAGTAGCCAACTGCTATAGAGAAGGAAGAGACACAAGGTCCGGCAGCCAAATTTAGCACTTTAGCACACAGATGTAGGAAACATACACACTCTCGCTCGAGCAGCGCGAATAAAGAGCTATTGAAAAACCTCATGGCAAAAAGCTTACGCCAGATAAGAGAGCGCGGAAACAGATGTGTAACAGCATGCATTAACAGAATGCGTCATAGCATAATTAGACCGTACAAACTACTACTATTATTATCACTGCAAACAGTAGAGCCTTCATAAGAGCGTTTCCGCCGTTGATATTTAAGAGGAATCGGAGATTTCTGGAAGCCCTTTTTATCATTTTCTTGCTTGTTTTAGCTCTACTAAAACGCTATTTGGCAGCTTAAAATTGGGATTTTTAGCCTCCTTATTGAAAAAACCAGCTAAAACGCATTTCCACGCGTTCTGGAGCTTTTTGAATTTTGGACCCCCCTCTGGGCGAAACCACCCTCGACCACCCACCTGAGGGGTCCAATGTTACCGCCTCCGGGGCATCTCTGCATACCCTTCGGGGTCAATGTAGAGTGGACTATAAATACGGCCCCAGGTCGACCCTGGCTAGTCCCCAAATGGTAACACCTTTCTGGGAACGCAGATGGTTCCTGTTAGCTGCAGTTTCCTGGGTAGATACAACAACAACAACAACAACCACCCACCTGACGGAAAACCCCCTTCCCCGACGCCGGCCGTGACCCTTTATAAATAGGACGTTTAATAAACTTTTGCCGGTTTTTGCTTAGTTGGGACGCTTTCAAGGTCACCGTGAGTGTGCCATTTATGGAGGTTCTATTTAGTACCTTCTTCGACTATGTTGAAGCTAGCGTCAACAGTCGTTTGCTTAGACTGCATACATGTAACAGGGGGGTCTGCCACCCCCCACCCGACTTAGGCCAGACCCCCCCGGATGGGGGACCCCCCCCCCCCGCGACGATCTCACCGACCCCCCCTCCGATGAGTCTGGCAAGTAAATTTTCGAGCAAATTTTTGCAATGTTTTACACTTTCACACACAAAAATTGCCAAAATCGCCTGCAAAACAGCACTTTCAGCTGTATTTCAGCCCAAATTAGCGATTTTTGGCTATTTTTAGGCCAAAAATTGCGATTTTTCTCGATTTTTGAGCGTTTTTTAGTGCCCACCCCCTCCCCCAAAATTTTGGCTCAGACCCCCCGGCCGGCGCCAGACCCCCCAACCCCCCCCTCTCCCCCATCGGCGGATGACCTGTTACATGTATGTTAGACTGTGATCGTGGAGAACCACGTTGCACTTATTGACGTGACCGCCTCATCTTTTATTTAATGCAAAGACTTTGTACACATCAAATATACATCAACAGCCTCTCTCTGCTGGAAACCCAAGAGGAAAACCGAAAAAGAGGTCGGAAAACTTTTTTCTATTTACTTCTTTTTTCTTCGCATCGATGTTTTAGAGTTGGCGCCCGACGGAAGCGAACGGGTGCGACTGGGATGCGAAGCTGCGAATGGCTGCGAGCTGCGAATTTTAGTAACCGCCCCCAAAAAATCTTTGAGACAGCCTATAAGCCCATGCATGGACCAAACGAAACGGTGCGCATGGGAGATCACTCGTATTGCAAATACAGTCAAAAGATAAAAAAATGTCCCATCGCTTTTTTGACCTTCACTCGAGCGATTCGTTCACGCTCAGTTCTTCATCGATTTGGTTCATATTTTCAGCAGAAATTAACGTGGCAACTGGCTAAAATGGTGCAAATTTTACTGCGAAAATTCCAACTGGCGCAGGTTGTACTGTAGCTATTACCCGAAAACTAAGAATCAGGGTCGTCGACGGAAATTTAAGAGCCGGTTTATATAAGGGTCGACTCTTCCCGGACAAATCTCAACTTTTTGTCTCCGATTTGGCTGAAATTTTGTATTTTCGTTTAATTTGACCTAAAAAGATATTTTATCACCTTTCCGGCCATTTTTGAGAGGGTCACTTTTTCGACCCTCTCACAGATTTCGAGTCATAACTCGGGACCAAATGATTGTAGGAACGTGCGAATTGCATATTTAGAATTAGAAAAGTATTCTCTTTCAAATGATAGCCTTCTAGACTGCATTGCAGAGAAAAAAATTTTTTCGAACCCCTTCCAGGACCGATTTGACCCCCCCACCATTGAGTGTCCAACTATTTTATTTCATGGAAATGTAGCGCTATGTTTTTGCTTTCGATTAAAGAAAAAAAATCGGGGAAAAAAAGTACCCCCAAATCGAGTTTTTGGGCCTTGAAAGTTGAAAATAAAAAAAAATTCCTTATAATGGATTGCACACTGTAAACAACACAACTTGGTCAGCTTTCAATCGAATTTGGAGATCTTTGGCACACATATTGTACTATTCATCTTGCACATAGCTAACAAACCTGGTCCTGGTTGCCGCTGTTAAACACGAGTTTTATGCTTATTTTGTTTATAGTTTTCAGTTTCACAAACAGTTTCTCGGTTTCATTTGATGTTTCCGATGATGGGCGTCCGAATTGTCTTTTTTGAAAGGAATTAGAGCTGGAAATCGGGCCGGCCCAACCCAAGCAATGCCTAAGCGATGGATAGTTGGAAACTTTTGCATTGAATAAACATTCTGCTTACTTAGTACTTACAAGAAGTAAGCATCAATTAGCATTGTGCACTATAACAAATACAGTATAGATAAAAAAAAATGTCCCATCACTTTTTCGGCCTTCACTCAAACGTTTCGTTCTCAGTCACTTCTTTACCGATTTAGCTCAAATTTTCAGCAAAAATTAACAACATGGTTGGCTAAATATTCTGCAAGTTTGGTGTGAAAATTCCAACAGAAAAATTTTTTTGAACCGAAAAGTGAAAATCATAGTGGTCTGTGTAAATTCAAATTTCCCGCGTAATTACGGCGCTATCGCTTAGATAGTTGCAGGAATGATCGGGCGGACATTTGGTCATAACATATTCAGACGGCAGCCCTGTGGCTTAAGGGGCACTAAAATTGGGGAATTTCAAAAACATGACAAAATGTGACTTTTCTTCGTAAAACCGGTGAAATGACAATTCAGAAGATTTTCGATTTTCTAAAAACACTGTGGAGAAGGTTTCTATGATGTGAAACAGAGTTTAAATATCAGGTTCATTCATTTGTCAAACTTCCTGCTACAATCTGTGTTGATTAACAACTGATTCAGTGCTTTGATTCAGAATGTACAGATTTCTTAACTATGGGATTTTCGATCATGTTTTTTTTAAAATTCCCCAATTTTAGTGTCCCTTAAGCCAGAGGGCTGCCGTCTGAATATGTTATGACCAAATGTCCGCCCGATAATTCTGCAACTATCTAAGCGATAGCGCCGTAATTACGCGGGAAATTTGAATTTACACAGACCACTATGATTTTCACTTTTTGGTTCAAAAAATTTTTTCGTTGGAATTTTCGCACCAAACTTGCAGAATATTTAGCCAACCATGTTGGTAATTTTTGCTGAAAATTTGAGCCAAATCGGTAAAGAATTGACTGAGAACGAAACGTTTGAGTGAAGGCCGAAAAAGCGATGGGACATTTTTTTTGATCTATACTGTATTTATAGAGACTGCTTAGACTCTGTTACTCTCTTGTTATTTGTTTTCTCCTTAATTGTCATTGCCAACCGAGATCGGTGCACTAAAATCATAGCCTGAGTAGTTCATCTGCACAGCAAAAAATCGATAATCGATCAAGTATCGATTATCAATTGATCACGTGATCGTGTAGCTGTAAATGGGCGTCGCTAATATTTGGGGTACCAGAAAACCTCAATTTGGTCATCCCATTTTCTTTTTTAGCTAGTTTAGTCAGATGCTGAAAACTGATAAAATGGTGATCAAGTGATATTTCGCTATCGATTATTTTTGATACAACAAAACACGCCATAAATTTTATTGCAGATTCTGAAAGCCCATGATGTGAGCTTTCGAACGCTGGGTAGCACGTGCCTCAGCTAAGTCGGCCCCCTGAGAAACGCCCATTTCCGTTGGGGTGTTTTCGAGTTTTACTATGGAAAATGGCCCCGCCCCATCAGAGAGTACCATAGATGGCCATTGCTAGCTACCCAGAGGGAGTTGGGCGGAACCGTTTTAGCGTTTTACTTTCGGGCCATAGGGATGTCCAACGCACACCATGCTGGCCGATTCCGCCGACCCCCCACTTAACATGTCTGCCCGATCTCGATCTCGGTTGGCAATCACAATTAAGGAGAAAACAAATAACAAGAGAGTAACAGAGTCTAAGCAGTCTCTATAAATATTTGTTATAGCGCACAATGCTAATTGATGCTTACTTCTTGCAAGTACTAAGTAAGCAGAATGTTTATTCAATGCAAAAGTTTCCAACTATCAATCGCTTAGGCATTGCTTGGGTTGGGCCGGTCCGATTTCCAGCTCTAATTCCTTTCAAAAAGACAATTCGGACGCCCATCATCGGAAACATTAAATGAAACCGAGAAATTGTTTGTGAAACTGAAAACTATAAACAAAATAAGCATAAAACTCGTGTTTAACAGCGGCAACCAGGACCAGGTTTGTTAGCTATGTGCAAGGTGAATAGTACAATATGTGTGCCAAAGATCTCCGAATTCGATTCAAAGCTGACCAAGTTGTGTTGCTTACAGTGTGCAATCCATTATAAGGAATTTTTTTTTTGATTTTCAACTTTCAAGGCCCAAAAACTCGATTTGGGGGTGCTTTTTTACGCCAATTTTTTTTCTTTAATCGAAAGCAAAAACATAGCGCTACATTTCCATGAAATAAAATAGTTGGACACTCGACGGTGGGGGGGGTCTAATCGGTCCCGGAAAGGGTTCGAAAAAAATTTTTCTCTGCAATGCAGTCTAGAAGGCCATCATTTGAAAGAGAATACGTTTCTGATTCTAAATATGCAATTCGCAAGTTCCTGCGATCATTTGGTCCCGAGTTATGACTCGAAATCTGTGAGAGGGTCGAAAAAGTGACCCTTTCAAAAATGGCCGGGAAGGTGATAAAATGTCTTTTTAGGTCAAATTAAACCAAAATGCAAAATTTCAGCCAAATCGGAGACAAAAAGTTGAGATTTGTCCGGAGGTTAAGGAGCAAAAGTCGATTCCTAGAGAAACTGGCTCTTAAATTTTTCTTTCAGGTAATTCAAAGAAAAAGTATGCTTTGAAATTGCAGGAATGATTGGTGTTGTGATTGGGCATAACATACTGATTGGGCAGCCGGATCAGGTGTAGCTGGCCGAATATAAAAGTACTCCTAGGTGACGCATCCGAAAGAGGGCACGCTCGGGAGGGCCCGTTTTCCAAATATACGTAAAAATACCCCTAGGCCCTAGGGGACGCATCAGTAAAGGGCACGTCCGGAGTTGTATTGTCATAAGGAAGTTAATCAATTAATACATAGCTTAGGGACCGGCACGCGAAAATTCAAAATGCTCCTAGGCGAAATTCGGCTTCAGAATTGAAAAGCGCACAATTTATGCAGTCTAACAAAACAAACCGGAACGGAATTGGTTCGATAATAAGCGAGTTATGACCGTTTAACTGCGTCACCCAGCGTGCCACCTTTTCTTCCTAGAAAGTTGACCGCAGCGTGCATACCGATGACCGATGTACTTTATCAGACTGTCACTCGTAAACCCCTGCGCCGATTCTGATGGGACCGGTGTCATTCTAATCGCAATGCGATTTTCTTTTGCATTTTTTATATACCAAGACTGTAGGACTGCGTCTACCACCTTTATATACCGAACAAACACCTTGGTAGCTCGAACTAGAACTGAATAGTAGAGTGTGAACTGGTATTCCTGTGTTTTCCAGGTACATTTGTATATGTAACAGCGGGGCTGGGGTTCTGCTCCCCTCCCACCGACTTGGGCCAACCCCCCCCCCGATAGGGGAGCACCCCCCATCAAAACCATCTTTTCCACTCTCCCTCTCCGATGTTTCTGGCACAATTCTTTTACAGTTTCAGACACTACACTTACAGTTTCAGACAAGGATGAGCTGCTACAATACATGTAACAGGTGGTCTGCCCCCCCCACCCGAAATATTACAGACCCCCCGGATTGGCTCCCTACTTCCTCCGATTTGTACTTTGGTGAGAAACTCCGGATCAGGTGTAGCGCGGGGGAATCAGGAACCGATCCCAAACAAAAATTAATGTTTTTAATCATTATTAATTATAAATTAACATGATTTATCGATAAATATCGATTATCGATTAGGCGACCCCTAGAGGCGCATCAGTATAGGCAGGCTCTGGAGGGCCTGTTTTCATACATGGGCCGGGGGTGTGGGGGTATACCCCTCGCCGGACAATACCCCCCTCGGCCGGCCATAGCCCCTCCCCACCACCCTTCCAGACGGAGAAAATTTTCGCTTATTTAAGGCAAAATAGGCGTTTTTGGCCTTTTTGGACCCCCCCATACCCCCCTCCGGATTTTTCCGACCCATGTATGCCTGTTTTCCAAATATAAAAATACCCCTGGAGCATAGATGGGCCGGAAAAATCCGGAGGGGGGTTAGGGGGGTTGAGACCTCGGGGGGGGGGGGGTCCCCCGAAAAACGCCTATTTTGCCTTAAATAAGCGAAAGTTTCCTCCCTCCGGGAGGGGGGGGTGGGGAGGGGGGTATGGCCGGCCGAGGGGGGGGGGGTATACCCCCTTACCCCGGCCCATGTATGCCATACATGGGCCGGAAAAATTCGGAGGTGGTAGAGGGTTTGAAACCTTGGGTGGGGGTTCCCCCCGAAAAAAGGCCAAAAAACGCCTATTTTGCCTTAAATAAGCGAAAATTTCCTGGGAGGGGGGGTGGGGGAGGGAGGGGTATGGCCGGCCGAGGGGGAGGGGTATACCCCCTTACCCCCGGCCCATGTATGCCCTAGGGGTATGCATCAGTACAGACAGGACACGCTCCTGAGCGAAGCAGGACTATTAGGCGATGCCGATTAGGCGATGCCGATTAGGCGACGCCGATTAGGCGATTTAGCGTACTATTAGGCGACGGTACTATTAGGCGACAGGAATAATTTTTTTAAATAAGTCCGAACGGCAACATAAGTACCACTAAACATAGCACAACAAAGCAAACAGCACAACAGCAATTAAAACAAAGCATAACAGAATAGCAAACAAATTTCAAGGACTCATTTAAAAAATAGGTGCAACACCATGGATGATAATTTCCAAATCACTGAGCGCTCATTTATTAGTAGAGTAGAAAACATGTCGGGACTTCTGACCAAATTTTCGGATTTTGACTACCCCAACCCACTTTTCCGGCACATATGTGCATGTTGATACCTAAATGCAGAACATTTATAAGGCGCCAGCCAAAGAAAGCGTCCAATGGATGGACGCGCCACTTCAAATTCTCGCTGCGAAACTCTGTGAGCTGCTTCCGCAAAGTTACTGGTGGGATCGTCTGCATCGAAAGTGCGTTAATGAACATAGCAACTGGAAAAATAGAAAAGCCGACGCCATCCGCGTGCTTGACGCAAGCTGGGAAATAGTGGCAAATGCCAGCATCTGAGTTAGAAACAGTGAGGGCCTTGTTTAGCTATAAGTTAACGAGTTATAAGATTAACGAGACATGATTTTAGTGCCACTTAGCCATGCATAGTTAAAAATAGCGCATTTAGGCTTACAGCCGAACGTGGCCCTTGACCCTTGATTGATTCGGAAGGGCAGCCAATTGGTACTATTGTCTATTAATGTTTTTTGTCGCCTAATAGTACCATCGCCTAATCGGCGTCGCCTAATCGGCATCGCCTAATCGGCGTCGCCTAATAGTAGCGTACCGCTCCTGAGGGCTTGTTTTCCAAATATAAAAATACCCCTAGGGGTATGCATCAGTATAGCGCACGTTCCGGAGTTGTATAGTCATAAGAAAGTTAATTAATTAATATCTAGTCCATTTCTGACCTTCCCTGATTCCCCCTCCCCAGCTACACCTAACCCTATCCGACTTTCGTTCGTTACTGGATTACCTTCCGTGCCTGTTTGCGTTGGAATATGCAGCTCAAATTTGGGCAAAAAATATCTTTAACACTTATGAATAAACGCTGAAAATTTGAAGGAATTCCACTGACATATAAATGAAAACGAATTATATGAAGTTAACTCGAATAAGCGATTACAGGTTTTTCCGCTTTTGTACCATATTTATTGACTACACACGTTAAGCCTGAGCAGGATTCACCTTATATTGATTAGCAGAGACGCAAAACTACTAAAGGATTGTCAAGAAGCAAAATATAAACCATTGGCTTTGGGCTGCTCAGGATCCCCAATACGTTCGTATTCGATACCCTCTAATTTTAACGACCTCATCAACTTTAACCCAATTTCCGGGATCTTTTACTAACCTAGGACGCCAAATCTGAGTGATTTTAGTAAGAGCAACACCTAAACTAAAATTTAAGCGGGCGCACCTTTTTTATTTGTTCTTTGTTTAAGAGCAAACTTTCGTTTTCTGAAAAAATACCGATTCTGCCTATGCTTAACCATGTAAAATTTCAATCTGATTTCCGGGATCTTTGGCTGCATCGATGCCGAAAAAAAATGGCTCAAACGAAAGATGATCAATGCCTCTTTAATACCGTCGGGCGCACCTTTTGAGATCATAAACTTTTTTTTTACACTGACGCTGTTTTTCCGCTTATTTTAGCCGAAAACAACCGCAGCTTAGCGTATAGCAAGGTGATTTGGGTGAATAGTTATGTTAAAATAATCAAAACAAAAAACCATAAAAAAAGAACGCGCTTTTCTAGCCGCATTTTTTTAAAAAACATGATTTTGATCCCCGCGACACCAGTGTGGTGAAGACGTGCGAAGAAAATTAGGCACGCGGAACGGCGCAAAATTGGCCGCCGTTGCCGGTCCCTACATAGCTACTGAAAGAGTTTATGTACCTATAGTCCATTTCTGACCTTCCCTGATCCCCCAGCTACACCTGACCCATTGACCTAACCCGGGCAGCCCTGTGGCTCAACAAAAAAAGGCACTAAAATTGGGGAATTTCAAAAATATGGCTAAATGTGACTTTTCTTCGTAAAGCCAGTAAAATAACGATTTTGAAAATTTTCTATTTCCGGAAAACGCCATGGGGAAGGTTTCTTTTATGTGGAATGGAACAGAGTATAAATAGGTAGGTTCAGTCATTTGTCCAATTTTCTGCAAAAATCTGTCTTGATAAACAACTGATTCAATGCGTTGATTCGGTACCTAACTTTGATGCATATTTCTGCGCATTTGACTTATACTTTCTAAGGTCCTTCTTGAACAACAAATTTCAAAAACACAAACACAAAAAATGCGCCATTGACGACACCCACTTGCTAAATTAATAGTAGCAGTCGAGCGGTGCGTCGTTGGTATCTCCTGATCAAAGTGGCCCATTGTTTAGGCGGTCTGTACCAAAGTGGTCCAAATGCAATTTCTGATTGTTTCGGGTTCTGCAATGCTGTGAAGTGAAACAGAGTCTTCTTTAAGCACATGACCTGACGTAGAAAACAGAAGATTCGGATTAACTTATAAAAGCACAACCACTTTTAATGTGCAAACGCGTTCTTTGTTGGTTTCACAATGATAACTCTTGCTGCTTGCTTGTATCCGCCGGGCCACGAGCCGTGAACAACTCTATAAGGAAAGAGACTTTACTAAGCAAGGACCCAATTAGCACTGTTTAATCTACCTGTGACGAAGACAGTTCCCCAACCCAGCCTCTCCTCAACTCAAACGCTTTCGAAACCGTGCCATATCTGCATTTAGAGTCAACCGCATTTTATTCAAGAACATACTGTGCATTACCAAGAAAGGCCGTCTAGGCGTTATTGTATTCTTTATTTACCGGTCAAGCAAGAACGTCCCTATTTACCGGTCTCTATTTACCGGTCAAGCTTTAATGTAAATGATACCAGGTAAACTCCTCCACCTGTGAAATAGGTATTTTTAACGTGAAAAGCTAAGATTAAACCTAGGCCTAAAGCTAAAACCTAGGCTGGGTAGTCGGCTCGGCGGGTGGGAATGGGCTTCCTCCAATGTAAATGGGGTACTGAACGCACATGTAACTTGTACAATGCTATTTCTATTTGAAACACCATTCCAAACGATATTGTGCACAAAAACGTTGCTGGTTTTAAATCCTATTGTAAATCTGATGTTTTTTAACACTTGCAGGAGTCTCAGTTGGTAACAGTGCAGTAGTTAGTTTTTTGACTGTTTTGTATTGTACACTTGTTCTTTATTTGAGTCTCCAACCCCTCGTTTGAACCATGCTGTTGGTGTGGGTTGAGAGAATAAAGTTGAAGTAGATGTTACTGTTGCATGCGTATATGCATTACGCATATCATTACGCAAAGTACGCATTGCATTTCAGAATGCGTATACGCATACGCATACGCATACGCATTTGAATTTCATTACGCAATATTATTACGCATTCTGCCAAATGTTTGCATATTTTTGCGTAATGCGTATTGGGTCTGAAAATAGCTGCCTTTTTAAATTTCTTGTAAAAAATTTCGTTCAAGTTGTTATTAAATGGTCATTCTTCATGTTTTTAGTATGATGTGAGGATACCAGAAATTTTCTGAGAGCTTTAACTAAGTTGTGCTTGCTAATATTTAAAAAAGCCGCTAAGTTTTAAGAGGAAAGGAAACATGTGACAAATCCTTGAATTTAGAGTTTCCACGGTTTAGGGTGACATCAGTTGTGTTGCATGCTCATTCCATGCTCAACTTCTCGCTGGTGCAAGAAGCTGGGTCCTTCAATTCTGGGTAGCAACGAGACAGGTGTTGTACGTGCACGCGACGAGGCGTTCGGTCTCGGCCACCCACTGGCACGACGATGGCCCGGTACCCTTGTACCTCGACCACAGAATAGGGGCCAGTGTACTGCATTGCCAGCTTCATTGTTCGTACGCTGGGGTTGTAACGCATCACCTTGTCGCCGAGCTTCACTCCGTTCTTAACGGCGGTCCAAATGGCGGCAACGTTTTCTGGCCCAGCCGAATTCTGGGCCACGCACTCCAGTCTTCCTCCCAAGTTGGATTCCGTCCTTGACTCCGGTCCCTCTAGTAACGGTGACAGCCAGGCCACCAGCAGGTGGGGAAACGCTTGGACTTCGGCAACCCCACTAGCAGCGGATAAGGGTACTTCATATCCACAAGGAACCGCATCGTTGCCTGATGTCCTTGGTAGTTGAGGGTCACGTCCACCACATGCCTACTCTTTCTGCCACCTCCAGTGAATCCTTCTAAGATGACATCCTGCGCCCGGTGTAATCTGGTCTTCACTCCTCGGGACTTTCTTTCTGCTAAGATGATTCGCAGTCCTTCGCGGCCACACAGATTGGTAACCGCTCCTGTGTCAATGAGTACCGGCACCTCTGCGGGGCCGATACCAACTGTCAGCAGCTGCAGCGGGCTGGTGTCGGGTCTTTTCAGGCCCGATTCCTCACCCGTTGATTCTGTTCTTTGAGGCGGCATCGTTGGTTCGCTCGCTGCTACTTCCTTCAGGTTTCCCTCTTCGGTGGTCGTGTAGTCTTTAGAGAGTCTCACTGCCTTCTCGTAGGCCAGGTCGTCTACTGCTTTGTTCTTATCAGGTGGGTTTCTTTTCACCCACTCGGTCCAAGCTTCCCGCGTCCACGTCTGATTTTTCGGCAACGATTTTACTCCTCCTCTGGTGTAGCCTTCCGGTGGCTTCCGGCGGCCACTCACGAGAGATGTAACGGCCAATCTAGAGGTATTGACCATTTTCGATGGTGAACGCGTTGACCAGGCGACTCGAGGGAGCGATTTCTCTGAGGATTCCATAGAGTGGAAATCCCCTCCTCCTCCAGCGGGCTCAAATCGTTGCATGGCTCTTCTGGCATCTGCAAGATTGAAGCAACCTTGCTCGATGTCGTGTTCTCGAGCTTTTCGTCGCAGTTTAGGAGTGAGTCCTCGGAAGAATATCAGCAGTTGCCACTCAGTCAGGTTGCCAGCTGGCTCTGCATAGTGTAGCCGCAAAGATTGCCGTTCTATCTCCTTGCAGTAGTCGTCGAGAGACAGGTTCCCTTGGGTGAGGCGAAGTAACTCCGTTTTCACCTCCAGGACCCGTTCTCCAGGGAGGAACCGGTCCAGCAAAAGCTTCTGCACCTGGCGATACTCAGATCGCTCATGTCGGGGCATGGTGTCGATGATGGCTCGCGTGGTTTTAGGCAAAGCGCTCTTGGCCAATGCCACTTTGGCCTCCTCCTCGACAACCTTGGCGAATACGAAATATTCCTCCAAGTCGTTGAGGAATTGGCGCACATCCTCCACATCTGGGTCGAATCTGGGCAG
>JASANB010007863.1:0-63570 GCA_030248155.1 Sabatieria punctata
TCGCAGCATGAATAGAATAGAAGCACCAGTAAATCTCAAAGCAACAACTAGTATCTGAATAAAATGAACCATTAGACCGACGGCGTGCTCAGAAAGTCTACAGCATAATTACAGGAGCAGGAGGAGGCATCATCATTGGCATGGCCATTGGCGGTGGAGGTGGCGGTGGAGGAGGTGGCGGTGGTGGTGGTGGAGGTGGTGGTGGAGGTGGTGGTGCGTACAAAGGAGGAGGCACCGGGCCCACATCATAAGGACAGCACCACCAGCAGCCACACGCACAACAAACGATCCCAATGATTACAAGAGCGACCACAACAAGAATAGACAATGAAATCAACAGCCACACCCACCAACTGAAACCGATAGAGACCAAAATCGATAGGTAGTTTATGAAATCGCTTTTACCTCAGCATTGCGTAACACAGAAGTTGTAGATCATACTGAACATACAAATGCACAATGAAATCATACTGCCCAAACGGCAATAGTGTGTTTTAGGGTGCCTATACAAATATACTACAGTTTGCCAAAACTATGTATTGAACAATAGATCGATGTTCTATTGAACAATGCGGGTCGGGAGTAATCTATTGCCTGGCCTGAGCTTGAGTTTCAGCGCCTGGCTATGCCTACGCCACTGAGCCTTTAATTTAGGCAAACAGGAACTCTGGAGCGTTTCGTATACTGGTGATGCCTATCGCCGGGATATTTTTAATTTTGGCAAAGAGGCACTCTGGAGCGTTCCCTATACTGATTCCTGTCTCCAGGTACATTGTATCTTTAATTTGGGGTAACCCTGATAGTTCGTGTACTGTGTAACTGTCAGAACTGTCATGTATCATTTGCATCCTGGGTACTACTGACGCAGAGCAGTTGAAGTGGATCGTAGCAAGAATGCATAAAAGAGTGCCGTTGTTATGAATGAATAAACATTTTGTTGACGTCATTCTTGCTCAGAAATCAGGTTGTGCTGCAATAAAGCGCATGCGCAATTACCGGAGCGGTCGGGATCCCGACCCCTCCGGTAATTATGGTGCAACGTCCGGCTAGCCGCTGAGTGGCACATTCTTGCTACTCTTTTATGCATTCTTGATCGTAGTAAGGTGTACGAAATTTGTGAGCAGCTGTCTGTTTCTTCTGATTCGGTAGACGCCGTTTTTCGCGATCGAGCTCGGTCCCAAAAAAGACGTGTGACAAAATCAGTCAGCATCCGACCTACTGTACATTGATAAAAGTCATTTCATTTCTACCGTCAAGCTCAGTTTACTACTGTGCAGTCAAACCGAACTGTACAATGCATGTAGGCTGGATACTAGTTTCTTGCTACCAGCTGTTTCCATCTTGGTCGTATGGCTCAGCCCAGCAGCCAAGACACGTCGTAAACTCGGTAAGTGCACTTTATGCCTGCATCCACGAAACGTGCTGTACTCTGCTTAGTCGTTGCTCTATCTTCTGTTGCATGACCTGTAACCTTTGCAACATAGCGTGTTTAAAAATCTAGTGTCTTGTGTAAAAATTGTATGGTTGGTTTGTTGCCAGCAGCTGTGATCGCGGATATGTAGAATAGATTGGTGGTGGCAAAGCCAGTGGTTTGTGTTGTGTGCAATCGAAAGCCTTTTCGGATTTGCAATGCAGAAAGCACCCGTGGGGAATTGGTGGCTTATCAGCCAAAATAACGGCCGCCCGAATCAATGGTCGGCAGACTTCGATGGTTGCCCGGAGCGAAAGCGCAAAACTGGTCAATAAGAGTGAAACGTCGTAGTGGTGCTATAGCTACGTAGTTTCTAGTGGAGCGTGTACGTGCGTACACGTTTGTGTACTTGAGCTGATGACTGATTGTCGCTCTCATTAGTGTCAAACAATCCCGGGCGGCCCCACGAAACCAAATTATTCGGTGACTGCTCCTTAATTTGCGTGATTTGGGTGCATCTGCCAGACCACTGTGTAAGAACGCTTGTCTAATCCAATATTCTCGTTTAATTAAGCTTTGCAGTACATACATCATGTACAGTACGTACGTACACAGCGGAGTGTTCCAGCTGGCTGTTAGATCCCCGTGCTGCGTTTGTGTATAACATCAATTCTCAATTTAAGACAAGTTGCAAATAAGCCTATTGATCTTTGGACCCCTTGAGATGTTTTTTGGCTACGAGCAAGAGAATGGTTGGGCGGTACGACAGCACTATTGGCTGCGCTGGGTTTCAGCTTAAGGCAAACCACTGCGGTAAGAAGGAGTTCAATTTTGAGCCGTCCTTTCGCTGGACCCATTTTCTCTGGACTTACGCCTGCTGTCTGTTGATTAGTGTTTGGTAATTCCGTTGTAACCATGCCGTAGCCTTTCGCAGCAGGCGTAACCGAAACCCCAAACTGACTCATCGAACTGATACAGAGAAAGAGTTTGTATTAGTTTTAGATTGTCGAGTGGTAAATTTGTTGCAAAACGATTCAGGCCTATGAGCGTTTTACGACCAGATCGCTCTCCCTGCAGGCCGGAGCGCTGTCGGCAGTACTAGTGAAAGATTACAAACTGCATTCCGACGGTGTACAATAATTCTTAAGTGGCGGCACGTTTGAACCATGAACTCATCTGCATGGGCATTGACTGCGTTGGTGTTCTGCGCCATCACTCTCATACTGCTGACCGTCAGACACGGACGGTCGATCTCTGATGTGCTCAACAAAAAGACTCAGGTGAAGGTGCTCCCTCCTACCGTATCTCTGAACGGCACTCCTGTCGACTCGAGAAACTGCACAATCACTATCAGAGAGAACAGTTGCTCTGGACCGCCGGTCACAAGGGTCAAAGGCACCAGCAAACTGTGCTTTGAGTGGTCCTGCAACACGCGTGAGTTTCTTTCTTTTTACAGTATTTGCCATTGATGCAGAAATTGAGTGATTCAATCGACCTTTTAGAGCCTGGTCGCTCAGACTCTTAGACCTTTCGTGCCCACACAAACAGGTGATATACAACGGACACAGTATCTTGCGCTGCACTACATTGTGTGGCACCGTAGTACCAAACAGCATAAACATGCTAATTAAGCTGCCTAAGTGGACTGGGAAAACTGCTGATGGCCTGGCACGGCGAAAATTGAATTTCTCTTTCAGCTGGTTACGGAATGCGCGTGGAAAATTGCTCGATAAGAAGCAGTCGACTCGGATACCCTCATCACATGATGGATTACGAGGGGTATGTGAACGAGCAAGCAGACTGTGTCTTTAAGGTGGAAGGCTTTAGATGTTCCATTGAGCCGGACCTCCTGGGCACCCCGGTCTACGCCACTAATCTAAGCAAAGCCCACGCCTACGGAAAACCAGTCGTTTATAGTGACAAAAGTTCGGTGATTTTTTCTTGCGACATTCGACTGTGTGACCTGTGCGACGAATGTGCCGCCATCACAGTAAGTGGCAGCTTTATGAGCGGCGTTTACGAGCTGGCCAATAATCACCGTCTCTTTATGGATCGTTTCAGCCACCGACCAAGTGCTCCGACTACAAAGACAGCCATGCGAATTTAGACCTCCTCAGCCTAAATCGAACCTTCGATCAATGGTGTCCGATACCACCAACAGACAATGGCTCCCACACTAACAGAGGCTTTTTCTTACTGCTTCTTTACTGTGCCCTTTGTTGCTTTATATTGAAGTGCAAAAGTACGTAGTAGCATTAGCCTTCTTTTAACGATTTGTTACAGTGTTGCTCTGTGCATTTGAAAATCAAACTTTTCAGCCCATAAACATGGGCCCGAAGCCTGGGTCGGGGTGATCAAAATTCGGGGCGGCCGTTTTGATGTATGGGTCCAACAGATGATGGTAGAGGAGCAGCAGGTGAGGACGAGCCAAAGAAATTGAGGGTGGGTAAACAAACTCCCAGTCACCCCGACCCATTCAGTTAGTTTCTTGGTTATAAATACAACGATGTAAACGGTTATTTTAGTAAAACAATAAATACCCTACTGTATACGTGTACGTTTTGTCTTGCCCAACAAATGCAGCACAGGCAGTGTTATCGAGAGTAAACAGCGAAGCAGGCAGTAAGCGCCTAGTGAACTCGCACGGGGTTTAGTGATTTGTATGTACAACAGATAAATGCGAAGTATAGTTATCCTGTGTTTCTTACGAGCTTTCAATTGGACGCTGGCCTTTCACCCTTGCGAGGTTACGACACAAGTTTGTGTTCCGCTAGCCGACTTCAACCCAAAATGTCAGTGCTTCCTGCTGGCAGCGGACAAGCAATTCCACCAATACTTGCCTCCAGCAGAGAAACGCCCATCAGCAGACGAATACGACGACGAGGAAGAAGAAATAAATGGCAGAAACCTGACAGGGCTTTACCTCAGAGGTCCAGGCTTCGTGCAACCCATGGAAACATATCGTCTCTACACACTGAGTCAAGCCACCAAGCAGACATTGGACCGATTCATAGTGCCCGACTATCAGGGAGCGCTGGAGCGTCGGCTGCCTGACGTTGTGTTCCGAAGCTACGAAGCAATCGAAAGTTTCGGTCTGTTTGCGGTCAACAACACTGCCAAGGACGATGTAAGAGAAAAATTGATCGAACAGGTAAAGGGCATTTTCAGCGAGTACTCGCAGGTGCAAGTGTAGGCACACACAGGTACTCCACTCTACGTACAGCAAGAGCATGCTGCATAACGGCAGCTGCAGCCAACTAACCAACTGCCACTTCCTGCGCACCGAGCAGCTGGGGTACCAGAATGAAACGAGAACGTACACTTACGCGGTGGAAACAGTCACAGGAATAGAGTCGGCGGACGAGGCAGTTCTGGTGGCTTACAGCACGGTGCTGGCGCGCTTCAAGTTGAACGTGCTGGAAAGGCTGATCTGCGGCAAGCAGTGCACTCATCTCAGCTCGGTCACAAAAAGATACTGCACTAGAAAGTGCAACCACGAGTGCGAGTTTCTTACTTGGTTGGCGGCAAACAAAAACGACCACTTTCTGTGCTCTAGGTATCGCCACTACAATATGGCTTTCACCGGTCGGCTAAAATTTCACTGGCAATCCTATGTTAAAGGCATGGCGGTGCACAACTTAAGACAACGCTACAAAGAGTACTTCCCGTGGAGACCGACTGCATAAAAATGCATCGTCTTCAAACCTCTGATATGTTTTTACGCAAAATCTCAGGCCAAAGCTCATCCTTTTTTGCGGAAATCAACGCTGCGCCGTTCTAAACCGTCTCTCATCCAATATCCCTCGGTCCTTGAAATACTGGACCGGGCCAATTTCTCACCTCATTTGTAATTGACTTGTACTTGACAAAACAAGCAAACTTGATCAAATGTTTATCAATTTTCGCTTTCTCAGCTCTCAAAATTGTCAAGTCAAGTACAAGTCAAGTTGCCAATTTACAAGTGAATCTCAGGTGTTCTACATATTTCTCACCTATCAAATTTCCCCACTTGACTTGTAAAAATTTATCAGTCTCTTAATCCAGATAAATTGCTGTCAAGTGAGCACAAACACAAAGCTAACGGATAAAAAGCAAACAAAATGCCTCGAAGTGAAAAGTGAACATGCCGATAAAAACTACAGACGGAAAACAATCGTATTTAACGCATTTAGCGTCACTAGCGATATCGAGAAAATAGGTCCGCAGGGGGGGGGTGAAAAATTTGGAAGGATCAACCAATTTGCTTGAGTTAGTCAGATCAGCTTCAACTTTTTTGGGTCTGGACGGGTCTATCCAGTATTACCAGAAAGAATGTTCAGTTTAAGGTACATGCACATCGGTTGGTGGGTAGGCGGCCCGTCACAGGCTAAGATGGATAAACGTCCCAGAACCGCAAACCCCAATGGTTAATCACGACCTGAATGTATATTAGGAGAGTAAGACTAGCAATTTCTACTTGCATTCTACTCAGTCAAGCCTCCGTTAAATTCAGTAAGCTTCATTCTAATTGTTTCTATGAGTGGTTAGACGGAATCAGCTGGAAAGCGGCTATTCAGCCGCTGAAGGCATTGTCACGCAAATGTCAAGTGTTTATCAAGTTGTTGTCAAGTACAACTAACTGTCAAGTAAACGCTTGTGAGGTGAGAAATTGACTTTCACTTGACCTGTATTGTAATTGACTCGTACTTGACTTGTACTCGTAAGGCGAGAAATTGAACCCAGAAATAAAATGACAATCGTGAGTGCACTCCAAGCAGCCATGCCTCACATTACAGGGCACGAAAAACCGTTCATTGAATTTCTGACAGACGTGATGCATTTATGCTTACTTTGTAGATGAATCAGTATGCAATGCATGAAGAACGCACAGTAGTCTGGACGAGTACGAGTGGATCAGAAGAGTTGTGCGTATCTATCGAGCTAATTACATCAATAGCCGTACTTTTCGTTTAAGCTGGTTCTTCCGTCACCTGACTGGTTATCGGGAGGCAGCCAAACAGCGCAGTCGGGGTTGGTAGAGTCGTAGGAAGAAGAGAGCTTTTCGAGCTTTACGCGCTTAGACTGTTTTTTCTTTGAACTAGATTTGCTCTCTGGTTGTAGGGTTGAGACGGCCATCAATTGCGCAGCTTCAGGAGGCATTTCCACGGTGTACAGTTTAGATTTGCTGGCATTGACCACCTTTGCTGTAGCCGGAGGCTCAATGGCATTCTCCTCAGAAACAGCCTCACAACTACTGCTTTCAGGTTGGTCCAGTTGCTCCTCCTCCTCCTCCTCTTCTTCTACCACTAGGTTCTCTTGGCACCCGGGTTGCAGTGTCTCCTGTTGAATTGGTTGTTCAACAGTTGTCACCTTCCGCAAACGGTGGCCCTTCATGGAGCCCACCCAGACAGCCTTCTGTCTGCTGCTGCCAGTAATTCTGTGCTGACCAGACGGAACCAGTGCCGGCAACTCAACCGGTTTAGCCACCTTGGCTAGTTTCTCCAGCCGATCTGACTCTCGTCTTAGGTGCACTAACTTTAGACGGAGCTGTGATTTTTGCACTTTCACCTGAAACACTCTGCTTTCGCAGTTGTCCGGCCACAACAATTTTACTGATCTTATAAGGTCAAATCTTTTATCTCATACAAAACTGCTTCCCTATCTACAGGTGAATTTGAGTTGAACCCTTGTCAAAGTATCTCTTGTTTCCTATTGGTGGGGGTATTTTGTTGTTCTTGTGCGTTTCAACAATAAACGTTTGGAGTCGATACTTGTTTGTGAGGTAACTATTCAATTAAAGTAAAAACTACCTCTTGACGTTCGCCAGCTAGTTCGTCTGGATTTCTCACAGACAACATGTAAGCGTCCAGTGGGTCGTTGCTGCCTTTGACAACGCCGGTTGCGGCACCTTCCCCGAGCTTCACCAGCTGATCTTGAATGTCGGAAATTTCGCTGCGCACCGTGTCCAGCTTTGCACACAAGGACGCATAGGTTTCCACTTGTGATCCCGTGCCTTCCTCTAGCCGACGCTTGCTACAAAAATAATACAGCGTTGGTTGGCCATAAAAACAACCGCCTGACCTATTTTCCGAGTTTTCCGAATAATTTCAAATGGCTGCCATTCCATCTATTTTCAACCGAATGAAGAGATTTTTGCAGATTATTATTACTTGTTCACAGTTTGTTTTGGTTAAGTCCCAGCCTGCCAGCAGTAGTATACAGGTACTCACTCTGAGTCGTATTTTCTACCGTACTTTATGAGCCAGCCAAAATTAATCAAGCGCCAACTTTAGATTCTGTCATTCACCAAGAAAATAATCGTCAACCATGCCAATAAAATTAAGTAATAATAAAAATAACGGTATATACCGGATAATCCAGTATTTTTACGTATTATCCGGTTAAAATAACGAATAATACCGGATCCGGTATTTTTCAGATACGAAGCACTATCCGGTATCCGCTATTCTTCTTAGCGGTTGCATCTCTATTACATACTTATTAATGAACAAAACAACTTTGATGCTTTGGTATAATTCCGTCGCACTCTAACGCAATTAATCTGTAACACGCCTAATCCTTGCGAAATTGGTCTGGTCTGTGTACAAGGCCTACGATTTGAATGGTTTTTAATACACTCAAACTTCTTATGGATCAGTAAGACACTAAGATTGCTAATCAAGCTGAACAAACTCTGTTGATGATAACAGAAACATGGAAATAGAACATTTTTGAATCAGATTAAGGTTGGCAAATCATTACTGTTCCACATCTGTCACCACACTGAGACCAGTATTCTGGCCTTCTCAGCGTTTCTAATGAACTGTAATGAACGACCATGGGCTAACTCATATGGTTGTTACATGAACCTTGTTTCTCTTATGCAAGAATACCAGAACATGCCATTTAGACACCTTACTTAGTCAAAAGCACTATAGCCAGCATACTGAATATCCAGTAATAATTTACAATAATCCATTGATGGCAACTATGAGGGGGGCTTGACCTGCAGGCATTGTCTCTGCCTGCAAACACTTGCTTTTTTGACTGAAATGCATTGTGATCCCATGGATATGGAATTCCATCCATTCCAGGCCCACCCCCAAACTTTCGCATTTTGACTACCCCCAACCCATTTTTCCGGCCCATGTATGTTTCTAACATTCATAGATATAAGTAAGTTTGATCTGTCAAGGTGCAACTGACGCTCTGGTGCTATACACTGTAGATTGCATCGGTACAAGGCACCATAGCTGGTGCAGTCTTCTGCATGCCAAGTGGACAAAGACCACAACAGAGCTAACTGAATCATGGCGAAGCATCAAACTTGTCTTGTTGTTTATTATTTACTATTTAGGTGTTCCTACAACTTTTAATTGAAAGATCTTATTCGGATTTTGTGGAATCTTGATAGTGTGATAAAACTTTAATTTTTTCAGACAGTCCGGTAGGTATGGCCAATGGTTTTCTAAAATTCACGCTACAGCAAAAATATTATGCTAAAACCGCCCATAACATGACCGGATATGATAATTTACGCAAAAAACCGCACTTGATTCCATGAAAAATTAAAAAAATGCGATCTAAAAACATCCTTCTGCGAAGAACTTTTGTATGGCGCACTTGGTACCATTTTTAGTTATGGGCAATAGATTTGAATAACTCGAGATACAAGCAAAAATTTATGCTAAAACGGCAATAGCATGACCGGATGCGATTACTTACGCAAAAAGCCGCACTTAATTTCATGAAGAATTGGAGAAATGCGGGTTCAAAACAGCCGCGTGGGTCATATCGCGTAAATTAGTGTTTATAACTTTGTCGCCGTTCCAGCGGTGGCTGATTTTGTAGGCCGCGACTTACGAAGGTGCAACCAACTTGATTGTTTAAAATCTACTAGAAAGATGTGAATATTCGTCGCACAGCTAAATTAATGCGAAAAAGTATGATTGCAAGTGTTGTGTACAATAAAAGACGGAAATGGCAAAAATTAAGGGTTACAGAAACTTCAACACCATTTGTGGGGTTAACGGTAAAGAGCAGAGAGAAAATTCTTATATCATTCGAAAGCCTGAAGTCTACAATATACGGAACCGATTGAACATCTTGCGCCGAATTCGTCGTTTTTCACAAGAACGAGGGAAACGAAAAAAATCCACGAAAAAGCCGATTTTCAGTAGTTAAGAAAGAATCCAAATTGTGGGGACCGCGTCAAACTGGACTAAGAAATAGAGCGGTGCTATATAGGTAACGAGTTGCGCTGATTTTAAATCCGGTTGAACAAAATTTGAATCAAGTCTCCTTTTAGCAGAAAATGGACATTGAAAAACGACGAATTCCGTTTTCGAGAGGAAAATGCCCTTTAACGGCGGAATTATTATTCAAAATGCATCCTATTCGATAGCTCACACTCTGTTTCATATAAATGCATCACATCCTCCTATCAATAACAGAACGGAAAAATAGCATTTGCGCTTGAAGTTGTAAAAACCATTTTGGACCACTTTTTGGTTGTGTTTTTGTATTTTCTATTCCGCGCCGCGCGAACGTGCTTTGGCCATCCCTAAGTCCGGCTTAAACTTCGTTTCGTTTAAGCTTTTACACCCCTCTGTATATAGATTTTTCAAAGAATCTTAATAGAACGCCCCCAACAAACCCACGTGAAGCGCAAACGCGCTTCCCTTGATAATAATAATCGTACCAAAAATCTTTTCATTCGGTTGAAAATTAACGGAATGGCGGCCATTTAAGAGTCAGTCTCTGAACCGATCGAGTTTCATTCTTCAGACCCAAAATTGAAACTTTGGCGCAGGAAGTTGAAAGTTGGTGCACTTATACCCCTTGATGAGTTGTTAAACCACTGCAAAGGAATACCGAATTCGACGCTCCACGCTCGAGATATAAGCCCGCGAAAATCGGCTCTCTTAACTATGGGACCAAAATTTCAAACTCGCATTTCTAACTTACCAGTTGGAGTTTGAAGTTGAAAATTGTGGATTTTACATAACTTTTTGAGCACTTTAAGGTTGCGTAGTCCAATTTCACTTTTGAGGAAAAACATTTTTTTCGGCCTCCATTGGCGCCCCATAGCTCGTCTGCAACCCCCATAGTCATATCTTTTTATTTCAGATTGTTGTAGCGCTATCAATTAGCTACCTTTTGGTATAAAGTACGTCGAGCCAGCTGCCCGCGTTTTTGAGAAATATGCCTTCAAAGTTGAAAAACCCCAGGCTTTTGCATTATTTTTTGTGCATAAAATTTCCAACTCTGATTTCTAACCTACCAGTTGGAGTTTGAAGTTAAAAATTGTAGTTTTTACACAACTTTTTGAGTACTTTAAGATTACGCAGTCCAATTTCGCTTTTGAGTTAAAAAAAATTTTTGGACCTCCTTTGGCGCCCCATAGCTCGTCTGCAACCCCCTCTAGTCATATCTTTTTATTTCAGATTAAATTAGCGCTATCAATTAGCTACGCTTGGGTGTAAAACACGTGGAGCCAGCTGTCCGCGTTGTTGAGAAATATGGCTTCAAATTTGAAAAACCCCAGACTTTTGCATTATTTTTTGTGCACAAAATCTATAATTTATTTAATATTTCTCAAAAAAAACGCGGGCAGCTGGCTCGACGTACCTTATACCAAAGCGTAGCTAATTGATAGCGCTACAATAATCTGAAATAAAAAGATATGACTAAGGGGGTTGCAGAGGGGCTATGGGGCGCCAAAGGAGGTCGAAAAAAATTTTTTTACTCAAAAGCGAAATTGGACTGCGTATTCTGAAAGTACTCAAAAAGTTGTGCAAAAACTATAATCTTTAACTTCAACCTCCAACTGGTAGGTTAGAAATCAGAGTTGGAAATTTTATGTACAAAAAATAAAGCAAAAGTCTGGGGTTTTTCAAATTTGAAGCCATATTTCTCAAAAACGCGGGCAGCTGGCTCGACGTACTTTATACCAAAAGGTAGCTAATTGATAGCGCTACAACAATCTGAAATAAAAAGATATGACTAGGGGGGGGGTTGCAGACGAGCTATGGGGCGCCAAATGAATTCGAAAAAAAATTTTTTACTCAAAAGCGAAATTGGACTGCGTATTCTGAAAGTACTCAAAAAGTTGTGCAAAAACTATAATTGTTAACTTCAACCTCCAACTGGTAGGTTAGAAATCAGAGTTGGAAATTTTTTGCATAAAAAATAAAGGAAAAGTCTGGGGTTTTTCAACTTTGAAGCCATATTTCTCAAAAACGCGGGCAGTTGGTTCAACGTACTTTATACTAAAAGGTAGCTAATTGATAGCGCTACAATAATCTGAAATAAAAAGATATGACTATGGGGGGTTGCAGACGAGCTATGGGGCGCCAATGGAGGCCGAAAAAAATTTTTTTCTCAAAAGTGAAATTGGACTACGTAATCTTAAAGTACTCAAAAAGTTATGTAAAATCCACAATTTTCAACTTCAAACTCCAACTGGTAAGTTAGAAATGCGAGTTTGAAATTTTAGTCCCATAGTTAAGAGAGCCGATCTTCGCGGGCTTATATCTAGAGCGTGGAGAGTCGAATTCGGTATTCCTTTGCAGTGGTTTAACAACTCATCAAGGGGTATCAGTGCACCAACTTTCAACTTCCTGTGCCAAAGTTTCAATTTTGGGTCTGAACAGGGCAAAGGGGCAAAACTCGATCAGTTCAGAGACTGACTCTTAAAATGAGTGGGAAAACTGAAAAAAGGCCCGGCTTTTTATGGCCAACACTGTATTTGCGATTAGCAGAAAGCAGCGGTCTACCGTCGGGCCCTCTTCTCCTCCAACTCTCCGGTCCTGTCAAGAAAAATGTCTTCGTCAGAGTCGTAGTAGTCGTTATCGGCCAGGTCCTTCAGCTTCTTGCGCTTCGATTCCGACTGACCCTTGCGCAACACTCCATGAGCGTCGAGAATGCGACAGGCCTCAAGCGCACACTGCACTTGCGCTTCCTTCTTGCTGCCACTGACTGTCGCCTGCGCATACAACGGCTTGCCACTGGGCGTGTCGATCGGCAGTCTACAGAGAGCAGGCCTAAGGCTCAGAGAAAGGATCAGAGAACAACAACCGACTCTATTTTGCAGATCCACTGGTGTCGAAAACTGCTGCCCTTTTCCTCGTATTCGTAAGTGAGGTTCAACTGCTCTCGCTCCATGAAAGTCTTCAAAGCTTTCTTCGGGTCGCTGCGGTAGTAGGACTCCCGGTCTTCCAACGACTCAAAGTCTATCAGCTCGCCCTCTTCTTCCTCGTCTTCAGCATCCAAATCGTCATCTGAAGCAAAACAGCAATTAGACAGGTGCGCCGACCCGCAGCTTATACCAATGCCCCAAGAAATGCCACTGTCCACCACGGTCGACTGATCGGACTCGGTGCTAGTCACTTCGGTCTCGTCTGGCTTAATCACTCCTTCCTCAATTAATTTGCGCCGTTCGTATTGTTGTTTTATCTCGGAGTAAGACTTAGACGACTCTATTTCCTCGTCAGTTTCCGGGCCCTAAAATGCACAGCTGCCGGAGCAGAATCGGACGCAGTAGACAAGCACCTTGAGTATGAGCAGTCGAGTACTGGCGCCAAACTTGAGAACGTGACCGACGTGCAGTCTGATGTATTGGCGGCTCGGAATAAGGCTTTTGTTCCGCCAGCTACCGTGAGTGCTGCCGAGGTCGAACAAGTACCAGCCATTCTGCTTAACAGCTGAACGACAGCATAACAGTCACCATTAAAAGCTGTGTGTTACCCTTATCCATTGCATCGTTGCCGTACTGCAAGACAGCATGGAAGCGCGAAATACTTGGATGTTCCAGCTGAATATGGCACTGCGCCAATCTGCCCACCACGGCAAACGACTTGGAGAGTTGCAGGTGGTACTTATCCACCAAAACTCCTCCCTTCAAATAGAGTTGTAAAAAAAATTTTTTTTGAAAGCCAAAAAAAGCTTTTTTTATGAAAATTTTTCATTTAGAAATTTTTTTTCAAAATTTTTTCCTAGCATGAGATATAGCTTGTAGGAGATGCAAGGATGCATCAGAAGCAACTTTAAATACAAAAGCTGATACTTTGGTTCAAACATAGTGTTACAGCCTGAGAGTCGACATTCTACCTGCAGCATTGCTCACAGAGTGGCTGCTGCCCTTCAAAACCTATTTTTAGGCTTAGAATAGGCAAGAAATTGATAGAACTGCACTGCTAATGTATATCTGAGGCTAAATTCAGCGATTTTCCCCCAAAATTTCAATACTGTGAATAAAATAAAAAATTTTCGAAATGGGCCTTCAAAAAAGCTTTTTTTAAAAAAAAGAGCCTAACAACACTACCTTCAAAACCTCCAAACTGTAATCACTGTGCACCGGAGGCACGGAGGCCCACGAAGGTTCCACATAGGGCACAGGCACCAGCACTTCTTTTTCTGTCTTCTCGGATCCTTCTAACCCAACTGACCGGGATAAATCCGTGTGAGTTTCCTTGACAGGCATCGGTGGCTTGAAAACAGATGCGCTAGAGTCATTTTTCTCTGCTGATTCCCAATTACTGTCCTTTTGACTCGTATCAGCACACTCTTCTGTAGAAGAACATTCTGGGTTCGCTGCGGTTTCTTGCATGACAGTTGGAGCTGCAATGCAAAGATGAGCAAACGCTTCAATAGCCTAGTACCTTCAGGATTTGTGCAGCTTTTATAAAGCAAAACTCCCTGATCTTTCCAAAGTTAAAATCCCCTGACCAACCAGGGTCAGGAAACTGCAACCAACCTGAGAAAATTTAAAAAAATTGGCCTTGTAAAACGCATTTAAACGGTAGTCAGATGGTAAATTTCCGGCTTAAGTAGTAGTATTTAAAGTGAGAAGACCGATCTTCAAAAGGGTGTTCTGCAAAGTAATGACAGGACCATTTAGCGGCGAGATGTTTCTGCTGCCATCAAATTTTCCCGACCAGACACCAAATTCCCTGACTTTTCAGGTCCCGCACGAACCCTGACTTGGCGCAAAATACGCAAAAGACCTGGCACCATACCAGTTCAAAGAACAAACTGAACAGGTTTAGCAGTGGAAGCTTTACTACTGTACGCAGAACTATAGAACAAGTATTTGCAGCGGAGTAAAGAGCCAAAACCTCTACCAAGCCAATGAAACCGCCCAGAAAAGAGAAAATGCTGACGCAGTTGATCTAAAGCGCATGGTAAAGCAGTGAGATAGTTGACTGACTGGTGTCTACCCATATACAGGAATGAATATCACTAGCTAACGTAACAGCAAACTGTATAAACAGTGTTGAGGTTCAACTTCACAGAAGACGCAGTCAGACATTTCTAGAACTATCTTCGTCACCAGTATCAGAAGCGTTGGGGTCGGAGCCGACAGCAGTGCCGTCAGACAACTGATTGAGCGCCGTCGTGTCTTGGTTACCTTGAGCCACTGCCTGAATTATGTCCAGTAGCAACGACCTGCAACAGCAAAAGCCGGTAGCCACCTAACTCTGCACATCAACCGTTTGGCTTCGTAATCAAGGTTCCCGTTTTAGGTCTCTCTCGTATTTGAGAACTCAATTCAATTATGCGATGAAACTGTGTAATACGAAAATTCTGCGACATCAACGAACCCCCTGTCGCAAAATTGCCTTTATAAAAGCTTGCTCCGTAACTATGACCTTGACTGTAATCCTAACCCTTTGGTCGGCGAATTTGGGGTTTCTTCCTACTACGACATTAACAATGTCTCTTTCTGTTAGAGATCGCTGTAATTCACTTCTTTAACAAAAACAAACAGAAACACTGTAGTATCTAAAACGCTAAAATGCACAACGACCATTCTGTTTGCTAACCAAAGTAGATAGTGAATTTTCAGAGGCCTATGTATAGAATGGCCGTCCATGGGGAGCCGCTCCAAATACCAAATTAAAAATGCCGAAAGGTAACGAAATGTCGAAAGTCAAAACATCGAATGGGTACGAAATGCCGAATGCACAAAAAGCCGACAGTTAAAATCTCGAAAGCCCTCCCATCGCCGGTCAATACCACCCTCTCGGCCGGCCATACCCCCCTCCCCGACCCCCTCCCGGAGGGAGAAAATTTTCGCTTATTTAAGGCAAAATAGGCGTTATTTGGACTTTTTTCCGGGACCCCTCCCGCCGAGATCTCCAGACCACCCCCCCCCCCCGATTTTTCCGGCCCATGTATGGCGCCAGTAAGATGTTTTTGTTTAATTCAGCACTGAATTGCAAGTGATATTTTATATCAAGCACTATGACAAGTAATAAAATGGTAGCAGTAGCAGACAAAGTGACAGTATACTCGCAGTGACAAAGGCACATAACGCATCGGTCACAGTCATTGCTTAGTAATCAAGATTGTATACTAAGCCGGGATATTGTTACGGAGCCTGGTCCAAGTTGGTCGCGGCTGACCCCTCGATCCGATCCGATCCGATCTGGCGGGGGCGTACGAAGTACAGCCCGACGATCAGACCTGCACGGTCCATTTCGTTACCCCTGATATCGTCATCTCGGACGTTTGCCCTTCTTTCACTGCCAAGCCACTCAAGCCATGCTGTTGGGCGCCAGGTACTAAGAGAGTGCCTGGCGTGGTGACGTCATGGTGCCGACAGCTCCCAACGGCCGCCCGGCCAGTGGCACTAAACCGGTATTGGCGATATTGCTGGTTTCTCAGACGGCTCCTGACGTCGTTGATCTTCCCTCCAACGCGGCATGCTTTTTGGAGCGGCTTTCCGTGCAACGGCAGATCCAGTTGGTTCCCATTTTACCTACTCACTGTAACCAGTTTTCGGTGGCCTGGGTGGAGCTTTATGCCGACGACCAACTCTTTGCGGCAAGAAACTTGACCCGCCGAGTGGATGAGCGCACGACGTCGCGCACAGTGGCCATGTGGCCTAAACCACTACACCAACTGTGCCGGCCGGCTGACCCCTAAGGTCGAGCCAGACATGGACAAGGGGTTGACCATCCACAGGCTCCGACCTACCCCCGCAGCCGCCCCTAGTTGAATTTGAGCTCATAATAGTATACATAGCGATTTTTAATACTCATCCCCTGAATTAGGGTTCACTCTCAGACCACTCTAAAGATAGTGCATATATAGACGCAATGTATTGCGCACTCATTTTAGCCCAATTCTGACTTTCGACATTTTTACTTTTCGGCATTTCGTTACCTTTCGGCATTTTGTAGCCAACCCGTCCATGAATAAACCGCTGAGCTGCCCATTAAAATTTCAGATTTGTTTAACGTACATTGACGATAAGTCAAAGCTCTACCTGCTCAAGGTGCGCAGTTTGGATTGTCGAGCAACCTTGGAGAAATGGGCGACGATCAAGCGCAGCGCATGGCGTTTCATTTCGTTGGCTTGAATTTTATCGGCCGCTTCCAATATATCGAGCACGTTTTCGGTCTGGATGTTGGTTTCGAGATTCTCCTTGCAGAAAACCTATAAATGAGACCAATTAGCAATCAGCTATTTCCTAAGCATCGCCAAGCACCTGTAAGCGGTTATTGGAAAAGCCGTAGAAGGGCGGAGCGGCGAACAGATAAAGAGAATCCTCTGGAGGCATGTCCGTTCTGCCATAGTAAATATAGTGAAGCAAAGAACGAAAGGCCTGCGGCGACGGCACAACCTCTCCCAGCGCCAGATTCACTGTGTTCGTCTCCGGCATCCAACTGCGGAACATGGCTTCGAAGTACGCTGAGCGAGCTGCCAGGATAACCTAAGCACACAACACCACAACCCTCCACAAATAGAACCAGTTAGAAAACACTGATTTTAACGAAGATTAAGACCCGAAAACTTTGATTCCTGTAAAAAAATCGGACCCTCTCAAGGCGGTACAGGAAGCCGCGTCGTTGGCTCAGTGGGTAGCTCGCTGCCTCTGAGTCACGGCGGCCTCTGCACCCTAGCGGTTGTAGTGGTTCATCCTCTTGGCGCGGCAAGTTTCTTGCTGCAAAGAGTTGGTCGTCGGCACAACGCTCCACCCAGGCCACCGAAAGCTGGTTACAGCGAGTAGGTAAAATGGGACCAACTGGATCTGCCGTTGCACCGAAGCCGCTTCACAAAGCATGCCGCGTTGGGAAGAACATCTACGATGTCAGAAGCTGTCTGAGAAACCAACTATGCCGGGGAGCCCTCGGCCGTCGGGAGCTGTCAGCATCATGGCATCGACACGCCGGCCGCCCTCCTGGTGACCGGCACCCAGCAGCATGGCTAGGAGTGGATGGCAGTGAAAGAAGGGCAACGTCCGAGATGACGAATCACGGGGAAGCGAAATGGACCTCGAGTCTGATCGCAGGCCGTAAGGCCCCCCGCACATCGGATCGGATCGGGCGGTACAGGAACCACTACCTCAGAATTAACAAGTCACCTTGTGTACAGGAATGGCCACATCGTTGCTGACTAAAGTGATATCGCAGAAATCCGATCCGACGCCGTCTTCCAAGAAAGCTTTCATGTCCTGCTCTAACGTAGGACCGTCCACTTTGACCGATGACAGATCGATTAACGGGCGCATGGACGGAATCTGCCGTCGGCGAATAATTTCAACCATCAAAGGTTGCTCGAGAGTCTCGAATTCCTAAAGCCTCAAGTAGCAATCAAATCACACAAATAAAACCGCGCACAAACCTTGCTCATCACAATTTGGTTGTAGTTACTTTCTTTGATAATGAACTTGAGGCAATACTCTTTTATATAGTGCAGGTTTAGTCGACTGGCATTTTGCAACGCTACCAGCACATTGCGAACGCCTAACATCGACTCGAGATAATGAACTGCCAAGCCTTCCAATCTGCAAACAGTCACACACTTGGTCAGTCTGTCACCCCTAGCAATGCTCGGTTTTGCTACCCTATATGTACTGAAGAATTTGTATTGTTTTCGTGTGTGTATTTCTGTTTTTCTCTTGTACGGTCCTCTCCATTATTGTGTTAGTTGCTTGCTACTAGTAAACTACTCTTCATTGGTGCCGTGACATCTCAGGTCCCGCTCACCTCACCCGAAGCAGATTTTTGCTCCTGCTTGCTAATAGACTAACCTATCGAGAAAAACGGCCACCACGTTCATAAAATCAAAAGGTCCGCACAAAAAATTCAGGATTCAGCCGTATAAACGTTGCTAAATTTGACCCGACAAAGACCTAACTCTGAAAAAGACATGCTGGTAGGGCAGAAGTCGATCTCTTACTACGTAGTCTTAGCTGACCGTGATAAACATCTCTTTTTTAAACGAAATTTGCTAAAATTCCGCTGTTTTTTTATCGCTCTTACAGTCCAAATATTCATTCTGAATTTCATTTTGAAGATTCTGAAGGCTTGCGTGCGACAAGCCAAAGCAATAAACTTCACCTTGAATTGGCAACCTATGACACTACTCCAGCCAAAATTCAATAAGGTATAAGTACATAATGATTTATAGAAAGGCTGTTATTTCCCTGAGCGTTTGTGTAATGAATACAAACTAAAACTACACACCTTTTCATGGAGAACTGAAGTGCCAATCGGTACACAGCCATCATAAGCAAAACGACTCCATTTGAACCCGGTTCCTGTCCACGTTGGGTGGGATCGATTTTGTCGGTGTAAATGTAATCCAGAACCATCTCGAACGCAAACGGCTCGGCATCTTCAATCCAAACGTCTAAAGGCACTCTACAGATTGCAGATCAACTGATGCCATACATGGGCCGGAAAAATGGGTTGGGTTGGGGTAGTCAAAATCTGAAAATTTGCGGGTGGACCTACCACTGGGGGTCGCGACCATTTTGGTGGGTGGGTCAGGAACAAAATTCGGCTTCAGGTTTGTTTGTTGTTGCCGGGAACAATAATAGACGGCCACTTTTTCAAGCCGGAAAAGTCGGGCGACCGACCCTTCTGCACCACTGGGTCCATCTGTCGCATAGTCGAGATGTGGGTGGCCCGGCTGCACATTAAACCATCAGCTCTAGGCATCATCAGTGGCAGATGGACAAATTCCCGATTGACATCCGGGACGGTTTAGTGCCGACAGTCCAAGCATGAGTCGGAGGCCAACAACCACGTAGCCAACAGGAACAAGGCTACGTGCCCGGAATGGGGCGTTACCATTTTGGGACTGGCCCCGTTGCACCTGGGACTGTTTACAGTCCACTCAGCATTGGCCCCGTTGTGTATACTTAGCTGCCCCGGAGGCGGTAACGTTGCTTCAGCTGGGGAGGGATGTAGTCGTTTAGGGGGTGAGCAACACACAGATCCCCGGCTCATGTATGACTGATGCAAATAAGAACACACCAAGCACGTTGGGATCAGAAGACCTGGTTGTACCGAAACCAGAGCCAGAGGGACTCTCCGACAAACAGTTGGCAGCTGACTGGTCTATCTCCGGAAGAGCCACCGGCTCCTGGGATGACTGCTCTCTGCTTTGCTTGATCTTCGTGCGCAGATACACTGACCGAGCAGCCACAATTGCGATGTGTGCATAGACAGGCACCTGCCAGAAACCAACAGTTACTGGGTGTCGCCAGACAGACACTTGGGGGGCAAATTGCTTACTAGCCCGCTTTCTGACCCTGCTGGACAGACATGGGCAAAGGGGGTTGAGGGGGTTGACCCGCTCAGACTCTCACCTACCCCACTCCCTCAGGCCGCCGCCACCCACTCAGGAACATTTAGGAAGAATTTTGTATACAAAACTATAATAGATTAGGTGTAAATGAGCGCAGAATAACCTTATTTTAACCTATTTTAGTGAAAAATAAACCTAAAAACCTTGTTTTTAGAAAAAAAATCGGACTGTTTGGTTTACCATCCGAACCCACTTGAAATTTAGCCAAAATGCTAACCCAAGTTTGGAGCTGGAGTAAGTAAAGAGCGTACCACTTTGCCGCGCTCTTTGTTGCCGACTAAGAACCTCAAATCACAGAACTGGCGACTTTCCAGCAGTCGACCAAAGTCGTCGTGCAAGGTGCAGCGCGGATAGGACGAGAAGTGGAAGCGGAATATCTCACTGCTGCGTACGTTGTTGTCGACGGTGCCACCGAAGACGTACCTAGAAACACAGACCGACTGCATGCGAGTGAGTGGTAGAGAGAGTTGCTACATTGAGTCGTTGAGCACCACCGCCGAGTGAAACAAACGGCCGGAGGGCAGCTGGGAGGGCTGCACCGGCCTAACCGTGTGCCAGGTGTGTTCGTCCAAATCGTAGCAGTGCAGTTCGGGCGGCTGAATACTCTCGGCTGCACCGCCGAACACGTACAAATGTCTGTTGTTGTGAGCCACCATCGTGTGCCCGTAGCGGCGATGCGGGGGAGGCGCTGTAGCTCTGAGAATGTGCTCCGAGCTTATCTTTGTCCAGGTTGTAGTATGAAAGTTGAACTCGAACAGTGAATTGGTGCCCTTGGCTCCGGACTGGCCAGAAAACAAGTACAAGGCTGAAAAGACAGAAGGTTGGGCAGACGGCCGCGGATGTTAAGTGCACTCACAGCTGCAATGTAGGGTGCAGGCAAAGTTGTGACAAGGGGGAGGCACGTCGCCGTGCTGGTTAACTTCTTTCCAGCGTCTGATCGGTCCGGCCAAACTGAGACACCACATGTCATTGAGTCGCGTGTGACCGTCGAACCCTCCAAACACCCACAACTTGCCTGAAACCACAACTTCTCTTCTCAATAACAACAACATGGCAATGGAGATCGTTTCGGAGGTCCCGGAACATAAAAAAACACCTATATTGCGTTTGCAGCCTTCATTTCGAGATCAGCCAGAGTTCACCGAAATAAATTCTGATAAATTTTGCTTAAACTGCTCATTTAACAGCGCGACAGACTTTCCTATCTGTTTCCATTCCATGGCGACTGCTTAATTTTAGAACAAAATTTGTAGCAACCATGCTTGACCTACCTATCCGATCCGATCCGATCCGATCCGATCCGATCTGGCGGGGGGTCGTACAATGTACGGCCCTACGATCAGACCTGCACGGTCCATTTCGTTACCCCTTATATCGTCATCTCGGACGTTTGCCCTTCTTTCACTGCCAAGCCACTCAAGCCATGCTGTTGGGCGCCAGGTACTAAGAGAGTGCCTGGCGTGGTGACGTCATGGTGCTGACAGCTCCCAGCGGCCGCCCGGCCGAGGAGGAGTAAACCGGTATAGGCCGTAATGCTGGTTTCTCAGACGGCTCCTGACGTCGTTGATCTTCCCTCCAACGCGGCATGCTTTTAGGAGCGGCTTTCGGTGCAACGGCAGATCCAGTTGGTTCCCATTTTACCTACTCACTGTAACCAGTTTTCGGTGGCCTGGGTGGAGCGTTGTGCCGACGACCAACTCTTTGCAGCAAGAAACTTGCCACGCCGAGAGGATGAACCACTACAACCACTAGGGATGCAGCGGCCGCCGTGACTCAGAGGCAGCGAGCTACCCACTGAGCCACTGACGCGGCTGACCTACCTATATAGGTGCAGGTAAGGGATGAGGGAAGTGCGTAGAGAACAATGAGCAGTCATTTGTATTTACAAAGTTCTCCTCACTTTCAAAAAAGAAGCTACGTTGGCGACGTATATATTGCATAAGTTTTGTTTTCTTTGTTTTGCTGTTTCTGCACCTAAGTGTCTCACAGGTGTCTGACTTTGAAGTAGATGATGATCGATTGACGGGGTCTATGTCCATAAAGAAGTGGAGTTGAACGGTATTTTAAGGTGAAGATCAAAGTCGACCGTACCGTCAAACACAGCAGCTCCGTGGCCGGACCGGGCCGGAGGGAGACGCCGTTCGCAGCGCACCTCAGACCACTGACCGGTGCTGAACTTGTACTCGAACAGGTCGTTTTTGTTGGTCAGATTGGAGTTGCTGTGAATGTCACCGGTGTAGCCTCCGAACACGTACATGCTGCTCTCATAGACCACCGCAGTGTGGTGATACCTCAACTCAGCACTGCATCGAAGACAGCAGAGTGGGGTGGGCACCGGACTCACCTGGGAGCTGGCAGAGTGCCCATAGTGAAGGCACGGCCCCAACTGTTGTCAGAGGGATCAAACCGGATCAGATCGTTGAGCATTTGCTTGCCGTTATCACCGCCGAACACGTAAATGGCTCCTTTGTACGCCACCATGGTGTGTTTGGAGCGCCGCGCACCCACGAACTGGTCGCAATCGGGCAACTTGCGCCATCTAAACAATGCAAAGCAGCCGAGCCCGAGACGTCAACCTTGTCGTACCTACCTATGCGCAATTTCTCGAGTGGGACCGAAATCAAGAGTGAGAAACTCGGTTCCCTCGGGCCATCCAGAACTGTTGGTGCTTCGGTCACAAGAATCCTGTGATTCATCGATAACCAGTAACTCCTCCTCCGGTGCCCCTCCACACGCCATCTGAACACCCTTCCTTTCCTTCAGATCAGCTCTGCAGCAAAAGCATATATAATATGCTAATTGAGCTCTTTCCAAAGCAGTCCTTTAGGAGAAGATTAACAGTCTCTTCACATCCAACATCAACCATGTTTATAAACATGAACACAATTTTCTGGGTCCCGCATGAGCAGTAAATTAGGTTCTATGGGCACCTAAGCCGAACCCCGTAAAAATACTGTCGTACTGCAGTGCAAGTGCTGATCAAAAGATCGATACGTTACTTGCGTACAAAACATTGCCTATTTAACATTATTATATGGACGGTCTATCATATTATAATGACATTTAAACTATACAAAAATGCCAAATACCAAATAATATCATTTCTCAAAAAATACCAAATTAATAATACCGAATCGAATACCCATTTGCTCCATTTGCATTATTGCATCTAGAGATGCAACCGTAAAGAAAAATACCGGATACCGGATAGTTTTTCAGCAAACCGGATACCGGATAGTAATGATGATCAAATTTTAAGGAAATACAGTAATTTTCAGGCCAGAAATAGACTTTTTCGATGCTTTCAAGGCAGGATATGACCAAAAATATATTTGATATGACTGATATCACGTTGAATCTGCCATATTTTCTTGATAATGGGCTGCGGTTACTTCTGAAAATAGTGCTAATCTGCATGAGAAACCAAAAATACGCTCGAAAACTGGAAAATTGTCATGAAAATGCTATTTTTGGCTATCCGGTATCCGGTTTCAAAAATATACCGGATACCGGATAGTGTTTTAGAGCAAAAAATACCGGATTATCCGGTATATACCGGATAATAGCGGATTACGGTTGCATCTCTAATTGCATCCCTCTTCTTAGTCCCGAGTCAGTCCGTGTGTTACGTACGTACGGCCGCGCGGTACGGTCAGGTCAATAGGCGGCTCCTTGCCCCCGCAAAGACAGCCTACTGTTACGCACTAATGCTCTTGTCCTCAAATAATTCAGCAGAATTCAAAACGAAAATCTTTTTCGTCGTGTCTTCTTTGACCCACTAGTCTAATCTAACGATAATAATTATCGTTGTCATCGTTATTGCCACTAAAACAAGTAACTGTAATCGCGATTGATAAGAAGGTCATACAAATACCATATAATTTAAGATGCATTTTGCGAGAAAGTCAGCTTAGGTGCCGAAGCAAGTAGGGTGATCTGTTAAAATAGAGCTCAATCGAAGACCAACGGTGCATTCCCGGCCACCAGCAACCCCCTGAAACCGAAGTTATACCCCCTGAAAGTTGGGTCGGCAGGGATTTTCGAGCTCATTTTCTGGTGTCTGATAGTCTTCATTCAAACAATCGCCCTTCATTCGGTTCTTAAGCTATGATCCCGACTCGCGTATGGTTTTGTAGCTGTTCCAATTGCCTTTTTATGTTCTGGTACTCCCGTGTCCAGATTGCAGCTGGTTAGCAAAATATTCACCGAAAACTACGAAATTGCCGCAAAATACCACTCCGTTTTTTCGAAAACTCTATAACTTTTTGTGAAAAGGCCCTGCCAAGGGGGCGGCTCGGGGACTCCGCAAATGGCAGGTCGTCCTCTTGACGACCTGCAAGTCGTACCGGTACCTTCTTGCGGTGCTCCCTTGAGCTGGGGGCCCCTCTTGGGCCCTCTTAACCAACGTCGGACGGCAAACTTTCTCTTATGGAAGGAGAAACTCAGCAATGCCCCAGTACCCAGCAACGGGGCTTCATAAAGTCTGGGAAACCCACCGGCAGCGCGGTGACGATGGCCCTCTCCCGTCTGCGAGTAGCAGATCTGTCGCTGCCTGCAGACCAACCGGTGTAGGTGATGGGTCGTTAGGCACCGAATGTCACTGGGCGGGATGCAGGCTACAAAGAGGATCAGTGGGGCCGCGTCGTTGGCTCAGTGGGTAGCTCGCTGCCTCTGAGTCACGGCGGCCCCTGCATCCCTTGCGGTTGTAGTGGTTCATCCTCTCGGCGCGGCAAGTTTTCTTGCTGCAAAGAGTTGGTCGTCGGCACAACGCTCCACCCAGGCCACCGAAAGCTGGTTACAGCGAGTAGGTAAAATGGGAACCGACTGGATCTGCCATTGCACCGAAGCCGCTCCAATAGCATGCCACGTTGGAGAAAGATCAATGACGTCAGGAGTTGTCCACGGAAACCGACTAGGCCTGGGGGCCTCTCTCACACCAGGGGCGGACCAAGCGGACGTTGGGAGCCGACATCACCATGACGTCAACGCGCCAGGGACTCTCTTAGTACCTGGCGCCCAACAGCTGGCTAGAGTGGCTGGCAGTGATAGAAGGGAAACGTCCGAGATGACGAAACCACGGGGGTAGCGGAATGGACCTCGAGTCTGATCGCAGGCCGTAAGGCCCCCCCCGCAAATCGGATCGAATCGGAGGATCAGTGGGCTACGTCTGTAGCGAACCTGAGAGATAGTAACACTAGCCTTCGGGTTAAGAGTAAACGGGTCGGTAATCAACCTGGTAAAAACTTGGAAGCAACCTCAAAAGAGGTAAAGCTACCAGGGCCAACCATAGCTATCGATTGGTGCGCATGCGAAAGCTGTCGGTTTAGAAGTGCGCAAACGGCACACGTTTGAATTTGGGTCGTTAGAGGTCCAAAAATTGGCCAAAAAACGGCTGGCGAGCCAACTTTGAGCGGGTCTGCACTGTAGCTCCGGTTCTAGGGGGATATTTTTCTTCTAATTTGCGCCGATTGTAATCGTTCGTGGTCTAGTTTATACTCATAAAATTTTAGCCGGATCGGTTAGATGACCTGACCTACTTGCCCTTCCTAAACTGACTTTCTCGCAAAATGTATGTTAAGTGGGCCCGAATTCTGCTAATTCGAGCGGCACTGAATCTTTTATCACGTAAGAAGTGTAAATTCGCAAAGTTTCAAATTCATCCATAATTTTCAAATCGCGAGTTATGCCCCCTTGATAGGCCCTGCGAATAAAGTACAAAGTTCACGTCATTGATTTTTTTTTCGTTTGGAATTTCGCTTATTCGCAAATTCCGTAATGGAATACGGTCTTTTTCAGGGGGTATACCGGATATGGTATTTTACACCTGTCCCATTCCCATCAACTATCGATTAAGAATGGTGCAACGAAGAATGAAGGAAAGGGTGGTCCGAAGTTTGAAAAGAAGCTCAACAAACGAACTATTATTCTACTTTGTTATTAATGGAACAGCACCGATATTTTGTCTGACTGATAAATTAATGATCGTAATGTTAGCGTCTAGTTTCATTGAGTGTGTTCGTCATGAATACTAATGTATCGGTCACCGACTAGTGCCATCTACTCTTGCGTCAGCCCACCTACAATCATGAAAGAATTGTCTGATTTTCAGAAACAGAAATGTGAATATCTGTTCACCACCTTTTACGGTACTGTGCTTTCATTTGGTAACTGAGTGCAGTGGCATATCAAGGGGGTGTAGGGTGTGTACACCCCCCTTTGCGGTGGAGGTAGGAAGAAAAAGTCTGTCAAAAATATAAGAAATTAATGAATTATGTACTAAAACTGTCTATTTTGTGCTCAGAATGCCTTCTAAATGCGTTTTTGAAGGCCAAATTTTCAAAATTTTCTCGCCCTGGTCGGGCAGAAGCCCAACCAGGCCATTATAAACTACTAAAACTTGTAATTACTGTTAATTTTAAGCTCGGAATGCGTTTTAAACGCGTTTTTGAAGGCTAATTTTGCAAAATTTTCTTACCCTGGTTGGGCAGCGGCCCAACCAGGCACTTTCAAAGTTTTACACCCCCCCTTTCCAAAATCCTGGATACGCCACTGACTGAGTGTAATCTCTTTGATTCCATGCTTAACAGTACACGAATGGATATTTTTCATTCTTGCTTAAATGCAAAAGTTTCTGGTACCAGATGACGGGTGTTCGCAATACGATTATTACTCGGGCTTTTGCATATCTGGAACATGTCTTTTTCAACCATGGAAAGGAGTCGGCCATTTTATTAGGTCATTTTACGCAGTTTAGTAGTTTTCAGACCAACTTTCAAAAATCGAGCGCTCTACGAACTCGGTTTGTAATTTCAGCCATTATTCAGCAGGCTACTCACGCCTGTCGTATGTACAGTACATACACCCGTACATGCGTCAGGGTTCTTGGGGTTATCCACATCTCCCTCACACTCTCCTGAATAAAGTAGAATTTGGATCCCGGTCAGACCCGCCCTTCAAAATGGCTTCCACCCGGTCCGGCTTTTTACTAAAATCAAGGTTTTTCAGTCCTATTTTTCGCTGAAATAGGTTAACATAAGCTATTCTGAGCTCATTTACACCTAATCTAAGTACGAATAAGTCAACGAGCCACACACAATGACAGAGATGCAATGAGATACGGAATTATGTACACTATGTATAACAGCACGAATACGTGTTTCAATACGTATGTATTACATTGAAAGTTTTGCAAATCGCCTGTATTTGATTACAGATAGCAACAAAAATGGAGTTTTAACGCGGTCCGACTTCATTGAGACACTGAAAGTGGGTTTTCTTGCTTTCTACCGAACAAGTTAAGTACTTATGGAAGACAGTTTGCTTCTAGGTTGTTCAGAAATTGAGAAAGTGGCATTGGGGTGACAGCCGAATGAAGAAGTGAGTGCTTACGTACTGTAGAGCATTTCCTACTTGCACCAACCAATATCCGATTCTTGCAAAGTTTGACCAAAATTGTTGCGTTATTCTAACCGATTCTAACTATTACCGATTAAAAAGGTGTCATCGGTTTTTTGGGCTACAGTCATTCGTTTCGTTCTCTCTCTGTTCTTTATTGATTCGATTTAACTCAAATATTCAGCAAAAATATACAAGACTACATATTACACTGTATTTATTTATTCATTCATTCATTCATTGTTTCAATTGCAAGCAAAGATACGTAGTATTAGTACATACATGTAAGAAGAATACGGCTTAGTAAACCTACCTATGACGGAATATCTGGATATGAAAGACAGCTCGGCGGCCTGGAGCTTGGATATGTTGTTTGGAACAGAGTTCAATTATCAGGTTCATTCATTTGCCGAACTTCCTGCTAAGTCTGTGTTGATTAAAAGCTGTTGATTTGGTGCCTTCATTCTAGAAAAAGGTGTGGATTTTTGACTATATGGGATTTTCGAGCATGTTTTTGAAATTTTCGAATTTCAGTGCCTTTTGAGCTACAGGGGTGCCCGGTCAGCATGTTATGTTCAATGGCACCACATAGCAATTATTCCTGCAAGATTCAAGGCCACACTCTGTATTAGAAAAAAAATTAATTTCCGTGGACGACCGTAGTTCTTAGTTTTCGGGTCTTAAAATCAGCATAAGTCAGAATTTTCGCACCAAACTTGCATCGCATGTAGCTACAAGCTGTCTTTATAATTTTTGCTGAAAATTGGACTGGAATCAATAAAAAACTGATTGAGAATCAAACGTTTGACGGAAGCCAAAAAGGCGATTTGGCATTTTTATCTACAATGTACGTATATTGTAATCATACATGTAACAGGGGTCTGCCCCACCTGACTTAGGCCAGACTCCCCCCGCCGATGAGGACCCCCAGACGATTTTCTGACTAGTAATTTCTTTTTTGAGCAAATTTTTGCGATTTTTTTCAATTTCAGACACAAAAATTGCCAAAATCGTCTATAAAACAGCACTTTCAACCCAAATTAGCGATTTTTGACGATTTTTGAATGCCCAGTCTCTCTCCCAAAATTTGGACTCAGACCCCCAGGCTGGCGCCAGACCACACCAACCCCCCTCCCCTTCGGCAGATGACCTGTTACATGTATGATTGTAATTGTTGTATGTGTACAGTACAACTAGGGAAACAAAACAAAAACAGTCGACGACGATTCATATTTTATCATACACTACTTTCTTCCTACGTGTACATTTAGATGCGAAGCTTGTCTTAACCGTGCTTGGACTTGTCTGAAGAATAGCGCAGATGGGAACCGAGATCGTCAAGTACGGGATGTCTCAAAAATGGACTCATTTCTTTTTACTGCCATTTCCTCAAGTTTTGACCAAATAGACCGAAATTTGGACCAAATGCCAAAATTCGGAGGATTTTACGTGTTTAAGTTTGGTGCACCAAAATTCGGAGGATTTTACGTGTTTAATATTCATTTTGCGAGAAAGTCAGCTTTGAGGGGGCAAGCAGGGCCATCTCACGGATCTGGCTGATATTTATATCTATTAAAATAGAGCACAGTCGAAGACCAACGGTGCATGCCTATCACCAGCAACCCCCTAGAACCGGAGCTACACCCCCTCAAAGTTGGGTCGGCAGCAATTTTCGGGCTCATTTTAATAGCTCTGACACCCTCCATTCAAACGATCACCCTTCATTCGTTTCTTAAGCTAGGATCCCGACTCGCATATGGTTTTGTAGCTGGCCCAACGGCCTTTCATTTTCTGGTACTCCCGTTTCCAGATCATAGCTGGTTACCGAGATATTCGCCGAAAACTGCGAAATTTCCACAAAATGCCATTCCGTTTTTTTTCGAAAAATCTTTATAACTTTTTGTGCAAAGGCCCTGCCAAGCTAATGTTTTAACAAAAGTTAGGCATGAGTTGGCCAAACAAAATGAGCGCCCCAAAGTGTGCGGTTAGGGGGAGGGGGGGTGTTTTGGCCTCTCAAAGGTGTTCGAAAAAAATTTTTTTCTGCAAAACTTAGTTGTTAACATACTGTTATATGCAGTTTTGTGTGCTGAGTTCGAAAATGCATTCAGTTTAGCTAGATTCGCTCTGGATCGGGAGATATTGGCGTCCAAAGTTGAGACCAACCCTTTTTCTTGACTGGCACTACTCGCTAGTATGACCGTTAACCGCGGCGCAATGCAGTTTTTCTTGTGTAATTTTTGCTGCTGATTCCGAAAATAACTTTATTTTTGCTCTACGTTGCCTACTTTTGAAGATATCGGCATTTTTATGATTTGGGAACAAAACGGCTGCACTTGCTATAACATGCTCGTTTGAAAGGTGACTCAATTCAGTCGCATCTAGGGTACAGAGCCATAAAAATTCATATCACCTAATGCAGTTTTTGCCGCTGATTACGAAAATGACATCTGTTTTTCAATCCGACTGCTCCTGAGCTACTTATGTAACTTTTATGCCCTGGTACTCAGACAATAAGTTATCTGTCAAATCTGGACGTAATATGGTATCTATCTGGTGCAGTTTTCTCCGCTGATTCAGAATATTATCATATTTTTGCGCTACGGCCACTCTGTCGCAAGTTATGGACCTCAAAAGTTTCATTAAGAAACATGCCGTGAGAAGCTGTAATCCTAAAATAAATGTTCAGCATTCGTGCATTTCTGAAATGAACCTTTTGTCAGTCAATAGTGTACCCGACCGATTTTGACCCGCTGAGTTCAAAAATGGCGTTTGTTTTAATCTATAGTTACTCGTTTTGGAGATACATGAATATTAATGCAAATTTTGTTTGATCAGTAATATCTCAAAATTGAACAGCAGTAGAGAAAAACAAACGCCATTTTTGAACTCAGCGGGTCAATATAGGTCGGGTACACTATTGACTGACAAAAGGTTCATTTCAGAAATGCATGAATACTGAGCATTTATTTTATGATTACGGCTTCTCACGGCATGTTTCTTAATGAAACTTTGGAGGTCCATAATTTGCGACAGAGTGGCCGTAGCGCAAAAATATGATAATATTCTGAATCAGCGGAGAAAACTGCACCAGATAGATACCATATTACGTCCAGATTTGACAGATAACTTATTGTCTGAGTACCAGGGCATAAAAGTTACATAAGTAGCTCAGGAGCAGTCGGATTGAAAAACAGATGTCATTTTCGTAATCAGCGGCAAAAACTGCATTAGGTGATATGAATTTTTATGGCTCTGTACCCTAGATGCGACTGAATTGAGTCACCTTTCAAACGAGCATGTTATAGCAAGTGCAGCCGTTTTGTTCCCAAATCATAAAAATGCCGATATCTTCAAAAGTAGGCAACGTAGAGCAAAAATAAAGTTATTTTCGGAATCAGCAGCAAAAATTACACAAGAAAAACTGCATTGCACCGCGATTAATGGTCATTCTAGCGAGTGGTGGCGGCAAGAAAAAGGGTTTGTCTCAACTTTGGACGCCAATTTCTCCCGATCCAGAGCGAATCTAGCTAAACTGAATGCATTTTCGAACTCAGCACACAAAACTGCATATAACAGTACGCTAACAACTAAGCTTTGCAGAAAAGAATTTTTTTCGAACACCTTTGAGAGGCCAAAACACCCCCCTCCCCCCCTAACCGCACACTTTGGGGCGCTCATTTTGTTTGGCCAACTTATGCCTAACTTTTGTTAAAACATTAGCTTGGCAGGGCCTTTGCACAAAAAGTTATAAAGATTTTTCGAAAAAAAACGGAGTGGCATTTTGTGGAAATTTCGCAGTTTTCGGCGAATATCTCGGTAACCAGCTACGATCTGGAAACGGGAGTACCAGAAAATGAAAGGCCATTGGACCAGCTGCAAAACCATATGCGAGTCGAGATCCTAGCTTAAGAAACGAATGAAGGGTGATCGTTTGAATGGAGGGTGTCAGAGCTATTAAAATGAGCCCGAAAATTGCTGCCGACCCAACTTTGAGGGGGTGTAGCTCCGGTTCTAGGGGGTTGCTGGTGGCCGGGCATGAACCGTTGGTCTTCGACTGTGCTCTATTTTAATAGATATAAATATCAGCCAGATCCGTGAGATGGCCCTGCTTGCCCCCTCTCTTCGGCACCAAAGCTGACTTTCTCGCAAAATGCATCTTAAGTTTGGTGCAACAAGAAAACTGAAATTTGTTAATTTCGAAACCAAACGAAAATAATGTTAAAAATGGACACATTTCTTTTCGCTGTAATTTCTGCAAATTTTCGCTAAATGACTTGGAATTGGGTGGGAGAATATCTGCTAAACTTCGGGGTATTTTACGTGTTAAAATTTCATGCATTGACATTGGAGTAGTCTCGAGAAAATAAGGGTTCCCTGAAGAATTGGTTTTTCTGATCTGCTCAATTAAAAAACTGATGTTCAGGATTTTTCATTCTCTCAAAACTGCGTGTGTTTAAATGCATGAAATTTTAGCACGCAAAATACCCAGAAGTTTAGCAGATATTCTCCCAATACCAGGTCATTTAGCAAAATTTGCAGAAATTACAGCGAAAAGAAATGTGTCCATTTTTAACATTATTTCGTTCAGTTTCCAAATTAACAAATTTCAGTTTTTTAGGAATTTCTTTGGAATGGATGAAGCTTGGTGCACCAAACGCTGGTGGAAGGTCGCTGGTTGTGGGGGGTTCCAAAGGTCCAATTCCGTGGGGTTCGCCGGATTCTTTCTTCGTTTAGGCTCGCAATCAGGAGAGTTTAGGTGGCCGAGGGATTAGCCCTACGCATCCGAGTTTTTTACGCCTTAACTGGCGGCCATTTAGAGCCTGACAGGCAAGGTTCCCCTGGACTGGCAATTGGCCATTTTAGAGAATATTTGATTAGACAATAAAGGGGGAGGGGTAAGGGCGGGCAGGATGCAGGGAGGGGACATTCGGGGATCTAAATGTCCCTGCATCGAGGGGTGGGGCGCTTTTGCTGATTTTGGCTTGGTGGGGCTCATTTTCAGCAGAGGCCCCCAATTTGACACTATCCCAGGTCTGTCACACTAGACGCCGCAGGCACCCCTAAGAAGTGAAGGCAGCGCCACATGCACAGGCCTGGAATAGTGTCATTGGGAGCGCTGAAGATGGACCCCTGGGCCGTCCCCAGGCGTCTCCATGAAGGAGACTAAAGGGGAACGGCCAAGCCAGAATCATCCATACCCGGGACGTGGACAAAGGCTCCACCACTTTGGGGGGTTGGGGAAGATAACCCCGGCTCCATTGGGGACCAACAACATTGGTTATGTTTATATGGTTAAAAAACCTATTAAAAGTTTGTTTAGCTTTCTTTGGAAACGGGCATTCGGCTAAATTGTAGATAAAAACATAAATAAGGTGCAAATACCCTGTGAGGGCGCACAAATTTAGACAACCTGAAAAATCAACGCCCCAAAAAATTTTAGAGAACAAAAAATCTGCAACCTCAAAAATCAACGCCCCAAAAAATTTTAGAAAACAAAAAATCTGCAACCTGAAAAATACACCTGAGAGAACGCAAATAGGCCTTTGAGGGGGTCAAACCCCACCGCTCCCCTTGGATTTTGACCAATTTGTGTGAATTATGTTTGGGCATGTAATAATGCTTAGAAATGTTTAGAAATGCGTAAACGGCACGCGTTTGAATTTCGGTCGTTAGAGGTCCAAAATTTACTAGCTATTTGCTTGCTAGACACCGCAATTTCAAGTTTAAATTTGTTATTAACTTGTTATTTGCTAGAAATTTGCTATCTATTTGCTATTAGTTTGCTAGAATTTGCTACAAATTTTTCGCTCAACCAAATTATGCCTGCGAGATTTTCCGATTATAAGACCACCATAATTATTATAGGATCATGATTTTCAAAAGGACGTGAAAAGTGACCCATTTGGGCATTTTCCTATTTGTATTATAGTGGAAGACTCCGGTACCGTTTAAAAGCAAAACTATACATTGTATCTCAGCTCAGTTTCAACAAGCTGAACAAGCAACAGCAGGAAGAGAAGCACCAGCAAGAATTTTCTCTAACTTTATCTCTAACATGAACACATTCAGAGTTTTCTATTTGCCGAATCTACTGTCAGCCTAGAGACTGACTTTTGTCCATACTAGCCCTACTTTAGCTATATGCGTAGCGTAACCAACCTTGGGTATAAAGTATATCCTGGCAGCACATCAGGTTCCAGGCCAGGTGGGGGGGAACAGGGATAATGGATGAATACGTATGTCTGAGCCTAGTAAATTCTTAGTAAATTGCTAGCAAATTCTTAGCAAGTTTCTCACTCCCTCAATCCGAAATAAACTAGCTATTTATTTACTAAACGGTGCTTTGCCCAAATTAACTTTCTAGGAATTTGCTATTTGCTACCCGACTTCGAACAAAAATAAATTAACTTGCGACTTGTTATTAACTTGCTGGGAAACAGTATGCTGGCGAGCCAACTTTGAGGGAGTGTAGCTCCGGTTCTAGGGAGTATTTTTCTTCAAATATGCGCCGATCGTTATCGACGTGGTCTATTTTATGCTCTTGAAGTTTTAACCGGATCGGTGAGATGAACCCCCTCGCCCCCCTCTAAATAGAAAGAAAAGTGAAAAAGTTAGGCATGTGCAAGAGCGTAGCTGGGAATCGAACCCAGCACCTTTGGATTTCCGGTCCAATGCACTAACCTTCTCGCGAAATGCATGTTAAGCACCTGTGGGCTTATTTTCTAAAAAACTCGGTAATATTAACACAAGGCAATATCAAATACATTGTGAAAGATTGGTATAACGAGTAGGTTACGATGGATGAATGGTTAATGTTCTGGAAAGATTTCATAGAGAAATCGGACGGATCTGAAGAAGGTTGGCCTCCAGAGCACATGTGGATGAAGGAATACATGAATTTCTGGTTCGATGTGATGGACACAACAGGTTACTAGCAGTGTTCTGCAGCAATCTGGCCAACCGATCAGTCGGTCAGTGTTCTGTTTCAGGAGACGGTGAAATCGATGAAAACGAGTTTGCAGAAATGTGTGCATGCTTCGAGGTGAAAGACGAGGACGCGCGCGCTGCGTTCAGACGCTTTGGTGCCCACCCGGTCGGTGTCCTATAAAATTTACTCTCCAACCCTCTATTTGTTCTTTCAGGTGGATCGCGATTATTTCGCGCTGCTTTGGATTCAGTACTTCACTGCAGATTTCAAAGTCTGTGCTGGAAATTTCATATTTGGACGCCCAGATTGGAACTAACCATTAGGTCGCTAAACAGTGTCAGTTTACACTTGATTGCTCACCAGTATTTTGTTGTTAAAATTGTGTCTGTGTTGAGTGAAGTAGTATACGCACATACTGTTTATGTACTGCGAAGCGTACACGCGCTTTGTCCTCTCTGTCCTCATCCAAAACATACATTAGGAACGTTAAATTTTAGCTCATTGTAAAGTAGCTACCATTTCGAGTAGTCCATGTAAATTGCTGCGGTACTCACTGATGTATGCCTTGTCATAGTAGTTGCCTGTTGTTTCTGATCAAAATTGCATTTTTTTATGTTTTTTACCAATTATTAATGGCTGCAGCAATGGTACTAAACCATTCGCACCTTGAATATACCTATAGACACAGACATGTATGTATACGCAAAGAATGTATCGTAGACCTATTTCCTCAGAGAATTTCAATTTGTAGTCTTAGTTTGTACCGGAGCGTGCTCAAGAAAGAGCTGCATTTTCATTTTATCGACAAAATTATACGTGAAAGAGCTCCTCGAATTTCAAGGTTGCGCTTAAAATTTACTTGGATTTCAAGAATTCCTTCGAATGAAAAGTTTTCTACTCTGATTTGATCATCAGGAGCGCACTAGAAACCGAATTTTAGCAAAAGAAACCTGAATAACTATCAGAGAAACTTTAGTTTATGCTCTATTGCGTGAAACATGTCATTTCAGAAGATAAATGAATAGAAGATACAATGTAAGTAACGAAGATAATTTTTAGTCTTAGTTTATACTAATTATTAAATTCAGTTCCAAAAATATGTAGTTTGTACCGGAGATTTCCACTTAGTATCCCACTCCACTTAATAACCCACTGGGATATTACATGGACCCTTGTTCCGCTTTATATCCCATGGGATATTACTTGGCGGCAATGTTTATGTCAAATTTGTAATAATTTTCTATGCACACGCATACTTATCTATGATAAAACATTGTTCCAGTTAATATCCCATGCCGTTTCCAGTTAATATCCCATGGCTTTGTCCAGTTAATATCCCTGGGATTCCCTGGCGGCAATGTTTTCACTGAGAAACGTGATTTTCCATGTTATATCCCCTGGGATACTAAGTGGAAAACTCCGGTAGTACTACGGTACATACGAATTAGGTCTATCTCAACTCAAGCCGTGATGTACAAACCTTTTATATATTTGCAGAGAAATTTACGTCCCCTGCTTAAAAAACTTTAAAATAAAAAATTACTTTTTGAAAACCCACATGGGCCAGACAACATAAAAGTTGTTTCTGAGGTCAGTCTGTGGCACTTAAAATTAAAACAAGAATTTCGCTTCTAGCAATTGACTCAAAAACTTTACTGCAGGGCATCCAAAATACTGATAAAGCCTGTAATTCTTCACACTAGAATGAAAGCTTTTTTATGGATAGGAAGGAATGATTTTTGAACTTTACCAATCAGATTGAAAATTTCCAGAAGCACAGATAAACTGAAAATTCGCTCTAATGGTAAAGAGAGAAGGCTCTCTGGCTGGAGAGAACCCTCTGATTGTATGTGCTCTGGTATCTGTACTAACTGTATGGAATAGGCACCTGGTCTGTCGGCGTAAAGCACCTACAGCTTGAGGCCGAAACGTATTTTTGTATTTGTATTTGTTAGTAACACAACAAAATCCAACCATCAGAGACAGAACCCATCCGAGCTGGGCCGGTTGACCGGCTACATACCCGGATGTCGAAAAGTATCTATTATCATGTTTGTATGACAAAACTGCTCCGCAAATATTTACTGAAGTCTAAATTAGTTAAGCCTTTCTTAAAAGAGTTCGAATTTCTATTGGATATCAAATATTCTGGAAGATTATTCCAACTTTCGATTACCCGATTTGAGAAATAAAATTTCCGTACATCAGTACGTGAACGACTCATAAACAGCTTTAAAGCATGACCCCTAGTACTATCAATTTTTTTAAATTCAAAAAAGCTATCAGCCGGAACATCCACCAGACCCCAAATTATCTTGTGCACCATAACTAGGTCACGAACTATACGACGCTCTTCAAGAGATTCCAATTTTAACATTTGTAATCTAACTATGTAACTATACCCCTCCATACCAGGTAATCTCCTAGTAAACAGACGCTGAACTCGCTCAATCAGTTCTATATCTTTTAAAAGATAAGGATTCCACACTTCTGTTGCATATTCAAGTTTAGAACGAACAAAACATTTGTACATGCGTATAAGAAAGTTTTGGTCTCTGGATTTAAAAGTCCTATAAATCAGATTAACCATGCGAAAGCCCTTAGTAGCTACTGAGTTGCAGTGCACTGAGAATTTTAAATCCTCAGACACTGTAACACCTAAATCAACAATATTTGCTACTGCTGGCAGAATAGTATTACCTACAGTGTAAACAGTTTTTAGGTTTCCAAATCCTAAATGTAAAACCGAGCATTTATGCAGGGCCACAGATAACTGCATCCTATTGGTCCATTCATATACTCTATGTAGGTCAGATTGTAAGACATAATTCACAGTATTTCTAGGTACCTTGAAATAAAGTTTAGCATCATCAGCATATAACTTAATGGAGGAATCGACTAGTATTTTCTCTAAATCGTTGATATATATAAGAAATAAAATCGGGCCTAATAAACTGCCCTGAGGAACCCCTGATGTAACTTCAAGTGTAGATGAACTCGTTTCTTCAATACTTACAAATTGTTTCCTCTTAGAAAGATATGCATGAAGCCAATTTAACATACTACCAGCAATACCGATACATTTTAGTTTTCTAATAAGTTTTTGGTGAGATACGGAATCAAAAGCTTTGGCAATATCCAAATAGACAATATCTACAGTATATTTGTCATCTACTGCTTTAGTCCAATCATTTAGACACACTAACAATTGAGTAACTGTTGACCGTTTTGTAATAAAACCAAATTGAGCATCAGTAATAATACTATTATCTTTCAAATATTTCAAAATCTTCTCTTTCATTATAGATTCCATAACTTTACTGCAAGTACAAAGTACGTGGTCGCGTATCGCACTAACACCGCGTCAACAGGTGTAAAGCCCCGTCAATAGGTCCCAAACTAAATTCGGCTGACTTGCTAAAGGCTCGCAACCGGAACTCCTCAAGTGCCCTTCAGGCATGGGCTGTCATACTAAAACATCTAATTGAGGTAGATGGTCAAAAGGGCCCAAGCGCCATCGTTCCTGAGGCGTTTCCAACCCGTCTGTTGAGATAATCTGGGCCAAGTCAGCGCTTATCATCTGGTTCAGAACATTCTTGACCCGAGCACAACGCGTTCGATAGTCTTTGACCGCTTTCACCTGTCTCTCATGCTCTGGACGATCAGCTTCGCATGCTCCATCAGGCAAAGCAAAGCAGCAGGGACAGGTGGCGGGAGCTCATCACCAGCGATAAAGTCCCACAACTCTGTCGCCTCAAAGTAGTCCTTCATTTGACTCTTCCAAGCAGGCCAATTACTTTCTCCCTGCAATTTGTTGAACGTCGGCACGGCACTCTGTCATCGTATACGGAGGTCAGCTCTGGCCAGATCTGTCTCGCTTGGACTTGTAATCAATTCAAGACTAGAGTTTACTGACCGGCGTGCAAACAAGTATCAAACACAACACAAAGATTACACAGTAGAGAAGAAACAACAATAATACAGTAGTATAACCAGACGCGTATACAACAAGCGACTTTTCTTCTACAGGAACGATGTCTTTGTCTCAAACGCAAGAGGTGTAATTTTTACTAGACCGATAAACGAAGTGTACAATGAGTAAAACAAAACGAGTGAACTAATTGGGCAAGAATAGATCAACGAACTTTGTGCAGAAATCGGGTGAGATCGTTTCGCTCGTCACTGCTGTGTTCCGGCAACTGATGCAGCTGACAGAAGAGCGCCAGCTTCAAACCTTTCCATCTTGAAGAGTTCTCGGCCGCTGCTAAAAACGAATCGCCTGATTTACTCGATCTACTGCTGTCTCCACGTTGTTCACTCGACATCGGTGTTGACGAACTGGACGAATCTTCTGTACGTGACGAACTAGAACTGCTCAAACTTTCTGTTTTCGGGCTCGCTGTATTGTTGCTGTGTTGAGTAGACTGAGATTTAGTAGCTTGTAGTTTGCGGTGAGCGTATCGTTGTTTGATTATGACAGCACCAGCCAGAGCCAACATACATGCGAAAGCCAGACCACACACCAACAAAACAAGGGGCCAACTCTGCCACCATTCCCTCTGATGATTATCGGCCCCGGCATCCCGCTGTTCTTGATCTTCACCCACCAGTGACTCAAACGAAGTAGAGTAATTCATACTAACAAAACACACAAACACAATAAAACCAAGTAATAAAATAATGGTATGCAAATTTAATGATGATGAACGAATGTTTATCTATAAATTCAATAACAGTCATTAAGCTATCAAGTCATCAGTTAACATCAACCGAACCGGTGCTGTGAAAATATCTGACCCCCCCTATTAATTGACTCCCGGGAGTCATAAATTGCTGCAATTTTCTGACTCGCCATGCATAGCATACAGCATGTAGACATACAACCTCATTCATACATATATGCGTGTACAGCATAACCGTTTGATGCAGACCAGGGAGCAAAAGCTCCCAACTTGTCCCCGAGAGTTGGGGACAACCCCTTGTCTTTCTACAGTATCCAGGCTTCAAAATACAGTATACCCCCTTTGTCCCCCACTTTCGGGTACATGTTTTCTTTGTCTCGCGGGACAACTTCTTGCCTCTTCTTCTTGACAAACCCCCCACTTGTCCCGGGACAAGCCCCACCTTGTCCCTGGGGCTTGTCCTGGCTTGTCCCCCCACAGTGTCCCCATCGGGACATCTGGAACACCTTGTCCCCAGATGAGGCGGTTGTCCCCGGTCTGCATCAAACGGTTAAGCAAAGTTTATTCACGTTCACCGAGATATTTACCAAAAATTACAGTTTTTCTGGGTTTCTCGGGTTCTACTGGTTATTGGAACAGCAGTAGTCAGTGAGATAAATGAAATAAGTGAAGAGTTGGAGACGCATGCTACTCAACAAACGGGCATCTCATCAAAGCGAGACGCAACCTATTGAACAGCCTTGCGTGAAGCACCTGCTTTCACTCGTGTTTCAAAGAAACAAGTGCAGTACCTTGAGAGCAAGTTGCTTGAAGGTGAACAAACAAAACAGAAATTGAACGCAGCGCAGGTGGCCAGCGACATCAGGAAGACATTTAGAGGTAATATTCACCTATCACTATAGCGAAAACATGTGCTGCATTATGCACCATGTAATTTCGTTCATTTGGCCAATTGTTCAACAAAATGTTTCAGGTGGCGCTCTTCTCTTTAACGTGAATGAATATTTTACAGAGCAACATATTCTTGCCTACTTCTTGAGAATGTCACAGAAGCTAAGGAAGGGTGCAGCTGAACAGCACAACCTTGACAAGCCAGAAGACACATCAGAAACCCAGTTTGCACCTCGGCATGATTACCTGGACGATGAAAACTATATCACTCCTGAGGATTATGAAATGTTGGCAAACTTGAAAGAACATCTCGAACGACTGAAGCAACTTAAGCTGCACCACAATACTGTTATGCCACGGCTAATGTAAACTCAACTGTTTAAGCGCTGTTTATACTCCTACTGAAGACACACTACTGCAGTAGTTTTTCGCCAGTCTCTGCCTCTTTTTTACAGGCTGGCGAATATACGCCAACCTTAACCTGAATCACATACACTACTGCAGTAGCAGAGCAGAATAGAAAACAGCCGCGCCGGCTCCCGGTGTAAAACTAAAGCCAATGAAAAAAAGAAGAAAAAAAGAAATAATTCTATTTTTCACACGGGAGCTATGCGAGGAAATGATGGATTTAGCTTAGAAAGGCACTAGGATGGCAGCAGAAAACATTTTTAGCGTCATGTTCACACCCAGAACCTGTCAACAACCATTCATCACCAGAAACGTATGCAGGCTCGACCGTTTTGGTAGTGATCGACGAAGATATGGACGTAATCACCCGGACAGAAGCTTTTGCAACATCTGACAACACCTATCTGTCTTATTTTATTAATAAACTTGGAGTGGAACTCAAGTTTTGCCTAAAAATAACCGACCGACCGTCGTCGGGAGTGAAATGTTGCTGTATTCTGTTGAAAAATGTCTGCTGATCGGACTAAAAACAAAAAAATGTTCTGCCGGTGCCCAGAAACCCACTTCATACCTCAAATGCTTTTGAAAGTGCAAAAAACCGCACCTAAATGCGCCTCTCCGACGACCTACTGCAGTAGGAAATAGAAAATTTTCTATTCACTACTGCAGTAGTTTTTCCTACTGCAGTAGCTACTGCAGTAGCGCGGCGGCGCGGGCGCGGGTGTTTATACTCCTACCGAAGACTACTGAAGGAGTCGGCCAACCTACTGCAGTAGCTCCTACTGCAGTAGCTACTGCAGTAGGAGTATAAACAGCGCTTTACAGTTGGAATACGTGTCAGGGTGTCACTGCTGAATCCTGAACGTACTGGGATGCAAACTAACACACTTCTGGGCAGCTTTTATAGTAGAAATTTCGCAGCAGTTAGTTTTGGTAGCAACAGGCAAATGCAAGTTTCTCAAAAATGCCCCAGTGAAATTGCTCATACTATACATCAAATTAACGCTCTCATCAAGGACTATCAAATAATGAAATAAAAAAGTGGGAGGGACTTTTTTGTTGTTGGCAAAAAAGCGATTTTTTGGGTCATTAAAAATGACAAAGAACAATGAATTTACCTTGTGTGTTTAGCCAGCTTTGTCATTTTCGCAAATGTTCGCCAAATAAACTTAAATTTGCGGAAACTCTTCATTCCTCTGTTGTGTTGTTGCTAACCACTGGTTGTGTTATCTTCGTTCTCCCACTACATTTGTTGTGTATTGTTTCCTCAGTTCTCCACAACCCACACTGCTGGTTCGGTCTACAACTACAGATTCTGTCGGTTCAGTCGGGACGTGAATGTGCCAATCTCAGCGGCGATGCCAGACAACAAAGCAACGAGCTCTGCTCAACGTGGAATCAGTGTCTGGGCTGCCGGATTGCTTCTGACTGGAGAATTGGCCGGCGCTGGAATGGTGGCACTGCCTCAAGCTGTTCAATTTATGGGTAGGCTCTCTATTTTTATGGTTATTGCCATATCATTTTGTGTTTAGGTCCTGTGGTAGGCGTTCTCATGTTACTCTTGTGTGCCCTGTTAGGTGGTTACTGTGGAATTCTGGTGGGGACCTGTTGGTCCATGTTGCAAGCCCGCATACCACAGTACAGAGAACACTGCAAAAGACCATATCAGGAAATTGGCAGAGTGGCTTGTGGTGCTTGGATGACGTAAGACGTACTTTTCCTCATTTGCATATGCATATGTCAGTCTGTTTCAGCCATGTACTGTCAGTTACAAGCGATTTGACCTTGTTTGGTATTTGTGTGTCATACATTGTGCTGGCAGCATCCAGTATTCACAGCCTCTTGGTGTCTTGGTTCGACTTAAACATCACATTTTGTCTGTTTGTGGTCATTCTCACTGTTTGTCTGCTGCCTCTGACCTTTCTCGGAAGTCCAAAGGACTTTTGGTATGCATCTACAGGGTGGGATAAGTTTAAAAGTTCCCCTGTCTTTCAGGCAGGCGGTGGTACTGGCAATGATCTGTACTACCTTAGCATTCGTGATCATCATTATTGGTATGGCAATAGATAACAAGGATAGTGCGGCATCATCTTCACCAGCAAATTCGTCAAATGGATCCATGCCAACCACAACAGAGCCACCGTCCTCTAATGACCCGATGAGAGGCTTTGACCTGTTCTTTCTGGCGTTCGGTGTAATGATTTTTGCCTACACCGGACACAGTGTCTTTCCCACCATTCAACAGGACATGAGAGAACCCCTCAAATGGAACTGGGCCATTCTCATGGCCTTCACTGGTAGGATTGGTTCATTTACCTTACCTATTGTATTTTCTTTTTGTTTTCTATTTTTCAGTGCAATTGTTCTACTACATTCCAATGTCACTGGTTGGGTCGCTTGTGTATGGAGACGAGACCAAAGACAGCATTATGTCCAACTTGGGTGTGGAGTGGGCCAACACCTCATCCAAGCTGCTGATCACCTTTCATGTGTTATTTAGCTTCATCCTCATGATTAATCCTGTTAGTCATGATCTAGAACACCTCTTCAAAGTGCCCCACAGTAAGTGAACTGCATTGAACTATTGAGTCAGAGTCACTAAACCTTTTTTACATTGGTGCAACTATGGTATTTTATGGAATTTATGTAAACCAAGTGGCAAACTTTTTAGAAATATTTTTTCAGAGTTCTGTTTGAAACGGGTTGCAGTACGCACAGTGTTGGTATTAGCCATTCTATTTGTGGCAGAATCAATTCCAAATTTTGGTGTCTTGGTGAGTCTGATTGGTGGTACTGGATCTTCCCTTCTTGCACTGGTTTACCCTCCTGTCTTCTACTATCTACTGAAGAAAAAATTCGCTAAAGCTGATGACGACAAACTCGCCTATTTTATCGGAAGCAACAAGTACATGTAAGGTGGAGGTGTACTGTGTTGTTTTTGTTTGCTGCTTGTTGATTGGTTGGTTGGTCTGTTGCTTTGTTTGTTTGTTTGTTTGTACATACAAAGTAACAAACCAATGAACGATGCAACAGACCAACCAACCAATACAATGTTAAACAGTTTGCTTTACAATTAGAGATGCAACCGTAATCCGGTATTTTTTAGCTCACAAACACTATCCGGTATCCGCTATTTGGTATTTTCTAAGTATTATCCAGTTAAAATACCGGATAATACCGGTTATCCGGTATTTTTCAGATCCAAAGCACTATTCGGTATCCAGTATTTTTCTTTACGGTTGCATCTCTATTTACAATGTTAAAAACGTTAAATCTATTTCATTTGCATTTCAGACTTCGTCCAGCCGAAGGGGCCACAAGAAAGGAACAGCTCATTCAACCTGTCCACTGGTTCGTCTGTATCATCCTAGTTATTATTGTTGGTTAGTTAAACCAACTTTTTCCATGAAAACATCCTCACATTTGCTTTAGCTATTGGAATTTTTACAACCCTGGCAAGCACCTATTCTAGTTTGAAGACAATGATTTATCCAGGCCCTGGGGACGCCTTCGTTTCACCTTGCTATGTCGATCCAAGTGTTGGAATGTACTAACAAAAGAAGTTTCAAACAACTCCAAAAGCCAAAGTCCGATTGATCACAATGTTTTATATTTGCAGTGTTTGGGGCAATGCATACAGTGAATACACAGAAATAAGAACAACCTATGCTTAAAAATCTAGCAGAAAACACCACAGTACAAGGTACACAATCTCGAACGACTGAAGCAACTTAAGCTGCACCACAATACTGTTATGCCACGGCTAATGTAAACTCAACTGTTTACAGTTGGAATACGTGTCAGGGTGTCACTGCTGAATCCTGAACGTACTGGGATGCAAACTAACACACTTCTGGGCAGCTTTTATAGTAGAAATTTCGCAGCAGTTAGTTTTGGTAGCAACAGGCAAATGCAAGTTTCTCAAAAATGCCCCAGTGAAATTGCTCATACTATACATCAAATTAACGCTCTCATCAAGGACTATCAAATAATGAAATAAAAAAGTGGGAGGGACTTTTTTGTTGTTGGCAAAAAAGCGATTTTTTGGGTCATTAAAAATGACAAAGAACAATGAATTTACCTTGTGTGTTTAGCCAGCTTTGTCATTTTCGCAAATGTTCGCCAAATAAACTTAAATTTGCGGAAACTCTTCATTCCTCTGTTGTGTTGTTGCTAACCACTGGTTGTGTTATCTTCGTTCTCCCACTACATTTGTTGTGTATTGTTTCCTCAGTTCTCCACAACCCACACTGCTGGTTCGGTCTACAACTACAGATTCTGTCGGTTCAGTCGGGACGTGAATGTGCCAATCTCAGCGGCGATGCCAGACAACAAAGCAACGAGCTCTGCTCAACGTGGAATCAGTGTCTGGGCTGCCGGATTGCTTCTGACTGGAGAATTGGCCGGCGCTGGAATGGTGGCACTGCCTCAAGCTGTTCAATTTATGGGTAGGCTCTCTATTTTTATGGTTATTGCCATATCATTTTGTGTTTAGGTCCTGTGGTAGGCGTTCTCATGTTACTCTTGTGTGCCCTGTTAGGTGGTTACTGTGGAATTCTGGTGGGGACCTGTTGGTCCATGTTGCAAGCCCGCATACCACAGTACAGAGAACACTGCAAAAGACCATATCAGGAAATTGGCAGAGTGGCTTGTGGTGCTTGGATGACGTAAGACGTACTTTTCCTCATTTGCATATGCATATGTCAGTCTGTTTCAGCCATGTACTGTCAGTTACAAGCGATTTGACCTTGTTTGGTATTTGTGTGTCATACATTGTGCTGGCAGCATCCAGTATTCACAGCCTCTTGGTGTCTTGGTTCGACTTAAACATCACATTTTGTCTGTTTGTGGTCATTCTCACTGTTTGTCTGCTGCCTCTGACCTTTCTCGGAAGTCCAAAGGACTTTTGGTATGCATCTACAGGGTGGGATAAGTTTAAAAGTTCCCCTGTCTTTCAGGCAGGCGGTGGTACTGGCAATGATCTGTACTACCTTAGCATTCGTGATCATCATTATTGGTATGGCAATAGATAACAAGGATAGTGCGGCATCATCTTCACCAGCAAATTCGTCAAATGGATCCATGCCAACCACAACAGAGCCACCGTCCTCTAATGACCCGATGAGAGGCTTTGACCTGTTCTTTCTGGCGTTCGGTGTAATGATTTTTGCCTACACCGGACACAGTGTCTTTCCCACCATTCAACAGGACATGAGAGAACCCCTCAAATGGAACTGGGCCATTCTCATGGCCTTCACTGGTAGGATTGGTTCATTTACCTTACCTATTGTATTTTCTTTTTGTTTTCTATTTTTCAGTGCAATTGTTCTACTACATTCCAATGTCACTGGTTGGGTCGCTTGTGTATGGAGACGAGACCAAAGACAGCATTATGTCCAACTTGGGTGTGGAGTGGGCCAACACCTCATCCAAGCTGCTGATCACCTTTCATGTGTTATTTAGCTTCATCCTCATGATTAATCCTGTTAGTCATGATCTAGAACACCTCTTCAAAGTGCCCCACAGTAAGTGAACTGCATTGAACTATTGAGTCAGAGTCACTAAACCTTTTTTACATTGGTGCAACTATGGTATTTTATGGAATTTATGTAAACCAAGTGGCAAACTTTTTAAAAATATTTTTTCAGAGTTCTGTTTGAAACGGGTTGCAGTACGCACAGTGTTGGTATTAGCCATTCTATTTGTGGCAGAATCAATTCCAAATTTTGGTGTCTTGGTGAGTCTGATTGGTGGTACTGGATCTTCCCTTCTTGCACTGGTTTACCCTCCTGTCTTCTACTATCTACTGAAGAAAAAATTCGCTAAAGCTGATGACGACAAACTCGCCTATTTTATCGGAAGCAACAAGTACATGTAAGGTGGAGGTGTACTGTGTTGTTTTTGTTTGCTGCTTGTTGATTGGTTGGTTGGTCTGTTGCTTTGTTTGTTTGTTTGTTTGTACATACAAAGTAACAAACCAATGAACGACGCAACAGACCAACCAACCAATACAATGTTAAACAGTTTGCTTTACAATTAGAGATGCAACCGTAATCCGGTATTTTTTAGCTCACAAACACTATCCGGTATCCGCTATTCGGTATTTTCTAAGTATTATCCAGTTAAAATACCGGATAATACCGGTTATCCGGTATTTTTCAGATCCAAAGCACTATTCGGTATCCAGTATTTTTCTTTACGGTTGCATCTCTATTTACAATGTTAAAAACGTTAAATCTATTTCATTTGCATTTCAGACTTCGTCCAGCCGAAGGGGCCACAAGAAAGGAACAGCTCATTCAACCTGTCCACTGGTTCGTCTGTATCATCCTAGTTATTATTGTTGGTTAGTTAAACCAACTTTTTCCATGAAAACATCCTCACATTTGCTTTAGCTATTGGAATTTTTACAACCCTGGCAAGCACCTATTCTAGTTTGAAGACAATGATTTATCCAGGCCCTGGGGACGCCTTCGTTTCACCTTGCTATGTCGATCCAAGTGTTGGAATGTACTAACGAAAGAAGTTTCAAACAACTCCAAAAGCCAAAGTCCGATTGATCACAATGTTTTATATTTGCAGTGTTTGGGGCAATGCATACAGTGAATACACAGAAATAAGAACAACCTATGCTTAAAAATCTAGCAGAAAACACCACAGTACAAGGTACACAATCTCGAACGACTGAAGCAACTTAAGCTGCACCACAATACTGTTATGCCACGGCTAATGTAAACTCAACTGTTTACAGTTGGAATACGTGTCAGGGTGTCACTGCTGAATCCTGAACGTACTGGGATGCAAACTAACACACTTCTGGGCAGCTTTTATAGTAGAAATTTCGCAGCAGTTAGTTTTGGTAGCAACAGGCAAATGCAAGTTTCTCAAAAATGCCCCAGTGAAATTGCTCATACTATACATCAAATTAACGCTCTCATCAAGGACTATCAAATAATGAAATAAAAAAGTGGGAGGGACTTTTTTGTTGTTGGCAAAAAAGCGATTTTTTGGGTCATTAAAAATGACAAAGAACAATGAATTTACCTTGTGTGTTTAGCCAGCTTTGTCATTTTCGCAAATGTTCGCCAAATAAACTTAAATTTGCGGAAACTCTTCATTCCTCTGTTGTGTTGTTGCTAACCACTGGTTGTGTTATCTTCGTTCTCCCACTACATTTGTTGTGTATTGTTTCCTCAGTTCTCCACAACCCACACTGCTGGTTCGGTCTACAACTACAGATTCTGTCGGTTCAGTCGGGACGTGAATGTGCCAATCTCAGCGGCGATGCCAGACAACAAAGCAACGAGCTCTGCTCAACGTGGAATCAGTGTCTGGGCTGCCGGATTGCTTCTGACTGGAGAATTGGCCGGCGCTGGAATGGTGGCACTGCCTCAAGCTGTTCAATTTATGGGTAGGCTCTCTATTTTTATGGTTATTGCCATATCATTTTGTGTTTAGGTCCTGTGGTAGGCGTTCTCATGTTACTCTTGTGTGCCCTGTTAGGTGGTTACTGTGGAATTCTGGTGGGGACCTGTTGGTCCATGTTGCAAGCCCGCATACCACAGTACAGAGAACACTGCAAAAGACCATATCAGGAAATTGGCAGAGTGGCTTGTGGTGCTTGGATGACGTAAGACGTACTTTTCCTCATTTGCATATGCATATGTCAGTCTGTTTCAGCCATGTACTGTCAGTTACAAGCGATTTGACCTTGTTTGGTATTTGTGTGTCATACATTGTGCTGGCAGCATCCAGTATTCACAGCCTCTTGGTGTCTTGGTTCGACTTAAACATCACATTTTGTCTGTTTGTGGTCATTCTCACTGTTTGTCTGCTGCCTCTGACCTTTCTCGGAAGTCCAAAGGACTTTTGGTATGCATCTACAGGGTGGGATAAGTTTAAAAGTTCCCCTGTCTTTCAGGCAGGCGGTGGTACTGGCAATGATCTGTACTACCTTAGCATTCGTGATCATCATTATTGGTATGGCAATAGATAACAAGGATAGTGCGGCATCATCTTCACCAGCAAATTCGTCAAATGGATCCATGCCAACCACAACAGAGCCACCGTCCTCTAATGACCCGATGAGAGGCTTTGACCTGTTCTTTCTGGCGTTCGGTGTAATGATTTTTGCCTACACCGGACACAGTGTCTTTCCCACCATTCAACAGGACATGAGAGAACCCCTCAAATGGAACTGGGCCATTCTCATGGCCTTCACTGGTAGGATTGGTTCATTTACCTTACCTATTGTATTTTCTTTTTGTTTTCTATTTTTCAGTGCAATTGTTCTACTACATTCCAATGTCACTGGTTGGGTCGCTTGTGTATGGAGACGAGACCAAAGACAGCATTATGTCCAACTTGGGTGTGGAGTGGGCCAACACCTCATCCAAGCTGCTGATCACCTTTCATGTGTTATTTAGCTTCATCCTCATGATTAATCCTGTTAGTCATGATCTAGAACACCTCTTCAAAGTGCCCCACAGTAAGTGAACTGCATTGAACTATTGAGTCAGAGTCACTAAACCTTTTTTACATTGGTGCAACTATGGTATTTTATGGAATTTATGTAAACCAAGTGGCAAACTTTTTAAAAATATTTTTTCAGAGTTCTGTTTGAAACGGGTTGCAGTACGCACAGTGTTGGTATTAGCCATTCAATTTGTGGCAGAATCAATTCCAAATTTTGGTGTCTTGGTGAGTCTGATTGGTGGTACTGGATCTTCCCTTCTTGCACTGGTTTACCCTCCTGTCTTCTACTATCTACTGAAGAAAAAATTCGCTAAAGCTGATGACGACAAACTCGCCTATTTTATCGGAAGCAACAAGTACATGTAAGGTGGAGGTGTACTGTGTTGTTTTTGTTTGCTGCTTGTTGATTGGTTGGTTGGTCTGTTGCTTTGTTTGTTTGTTTGTTTGTACATACAAAGTAACAAACCAATGAACGACGCAACAGACCAACCAACCAATACAATGTTAAACAGTTTGCTTTACAATTAGAGATGCAACCGTAATCCGGTATTTTTTAGCTCACAAACACTATCCGGTATCGGCTATTCGGTATTTTCTAAGTATTATCCAGTTAAAATACCGGATAATACCGGTTATCCGGTATTTTTCAGATCCAAAGCACTATTCGGTATCCAGTATTTTTCTTTACGGTTGCATCTCTATTTACAATGTTAAAAACGTTAAATCTATTTCATTTGCATTTCAGACTTCGTCCAGCCGAAGGGGCCACAAGAAAGGAACAGCTCATTCAACCTGTCCACTGGTTCGTCTGTATCATCCTAGTTATTATTGTTGGTTAGTTAAACCAACTTTTTCCATGAAAACATCCTCACATTTGCTTTAGCTATTGGAATTTTTACAACCCTGGCAAGCACCTATTCTAGTTTGAAGACAATGATTTATCCAGGCCCTGGGGACGCCTTCGTTTCACCTTGCTATGTCGATCCAAGTGTTGGAATGTACTAACGAAAGAAGTTTCAAACAACTCCAAAAGCCAAAGTCCGATTGATCACAATGTTTTATATTTGCAGTGTTTGGGGCAATGCATACAGTGAATACACAGAAATAAGAACAACCTATGCTTAAAAATCTAGCAGAAAACACCACAGTACAAGGTACACAATCTCGAACGACTGAAGCAACTTAAGCTGCACCACAATACTGTTATGCCACGGCTAATGTAAACTCAACTGTTTACAGTTGGAATACGTGTCAGGGTGTCACTGCTGAATCCTGAACGTACTGGGATGCAAACTAACACACTTCTGGGCAGCTTTTATAGTAGAAATTTCGCAGCAGTTAGTTTTGGTAGCAACAGGCAAATGCAAGTTTCTCAAAAATGCCCCAGTGAAATTGCTCATACTATACATCAAATTAACGCTCTCATCAAGGACTATCAAATAATGAAATAAAAAAGTGGGAGGGACTTTTTTGTTGTTGGCAAAAAAGCGATTTTTTGGGTCATTAAAAATGACAAAGAACAATGAATTTACCTTGTGTGTTTAGCCAGCTTTGTCATTTTCGCAAATGTTCGCCAAATAAACTTAAATTTGCGGAAACTCTTCATTCCTCTGTTGTGTTGTTGCTAACCACTGGTTGTGTTATCTACGTTCTCCCACTACATTTGTTGTGTATTGTTTCCTCAGTTCTCCACAACCCACACTGCTGGTTCGGTCTACAACTACAGATTCTGTCGGTTCAGTCGGGACGTGAATGTGCCAATCTCAGCGGCGATGCCAGACAACAAAGCAACGAGCTCTGCTCAACGTGGAATCAGTGTCTGGGCTGCCGGATTGCTTCTGACTGGAGAATTGGCCGGCGCTGGAATGGTGGCACTGCCTCAAGCTGTTCAATTTATGGGTAGGCTCTCTATTTTTATGGTTATTGCCATATCATTTTGTGTTTAGGTCCTGTGGTAGGCGTTCTCATGTTACTCTTGTGTGCCCTGTTAGGTGGTTACTGTGGAATTCTGGTGGGGACCTGTTGGTCCATGTTGCAAGCCCGCATACCACAGTACAGAGAACACTGCAAAAGACCATATCAGGAAATTGGCAGAGTGGCTTGTGGTGCTTGGATGACGTAAGACGTACTTTTCCTCATTTGCATATGCATATGTCAGTCTGTTTCAGCCATGTACTGTCAGTTACAAGCGATTTGACCTTGTTTGGTATTTGTGTGTCATACATTGTGCTGGCAGCATCCAGTATTCACAGCCTCTTGGTGTCTTGGTTCGACTTAAACATCACATTTTGTCTGTTTGTGGTCATTCTCACTGTTTGTCTGCTGCCTCTGACCTTTCTCGGAAGTCCAAAGGACTTTTGGTATGCATCTACAGGGTGGGATAAGTTTAAAAGTTCCCCTGTCTTTCAGGCAGGCGGTGGTACTGGCAATGATCTGTACTACCTTAGCATTCGTGATCATCATTATTGGTATGGCAATAGATAACAAGGATAGTGCGGCATCATCTTCACCAGCAAATTCGTCAAATGGATCCATGCCAACCACAACAGAGCCACCGTCCTCTAATGACCCGATGAGAGGCTTTGACCTGTTCTTTCTGGCGTTCGGTGTAATGATTTTTGCCTACACCGGACACAGTGTCTTTCCCACCATTCAACAGGACATGAGAGAACCCCTCAAATGGAACTGGGCCATTCTCATGGCCTTCACTGGTAGGATTGGTTCATTTACCTTACCTATTGTATTTTCTTTTTGTTTTCTATTTTTCAGTGCAATTGTTCTACTACATTCCAATGTCACTGGTTGGGTCGCTTGTGTATGGAGACGAGACCAAAGACAGCATTATGTCCAACTTGGGTGTGGAGTGGGCCAACACCTCATCCAAGCTGCTGATCACCTTTCATGTGTTATTTAGCTTCATCCTCATGATTAATCCTGTTAGTCATGATCTAGAACACCTCTTCAAAGTGCCCCACAGTAAGTGAACTGCATTGAACTATTGAGTCAGAGTCACTAAACCTTTTTTACATTGGTGCAACTATGGTATTTTATGGAATTTATGTAAACCAAGTGGCAAACTTTTTAAAAATATTTTTTCAGAGTTCTGTTTGAAACGGGTTGCAGTACGCACAGTGTTGGTATTAGCCATTCTATTTGTGGCAGAATCAATTCCAAATTTTGGTGTCTTGGTGAGTCTGATTGGTGGTACTGGATCTTCCCTTCTTGCACTGGTTTACCCTCCTGTCTTCTACTATCTACTGAAGAAAAAATTCGCTAAAGCTGATGACGACAAACTCGCCTATTTTATCGGAAGCAACAAGTACATGTAAGGTGGAGGTGTACTGTGTTGTTTTTGTTTGCTGCTTGTTGATTGGTTGGTTGGTCTGTTGCTTTGTTTGTTTGTTTGTTTGTACATACAAAGTAACAAACCAATGAACGACGCAACAGACCAACCAACCAATACAATGTTAAACAGTTTGCTTTACAATTAGAGATGCAACCGTAATCCGGTATTTTTTAGCTCACAAACACTATCCGGTATCCGCTATTTGGTATTTTCTAAGTATTATCCAGTTAAAATACCGGATAATACCGGTTATCCGGTATTTTTCAGATCCAAAGCACTATTCGGTATCCAGTATTTTTCTTTACGGTTGCATCTCTATTTACAATGTTAAAAACGTTAAATCTATTTCATTTGCATTTCAGACTTCGTCCAGCCGAAGGGGCCACAAGAAAGGAACAGCTCATTCAACCTGTCCACTGGTTCGTCTGTATCATCCTAGTTATTATTGTTGGTTAGTTAAACCAACTTTTTCCATGAAAACATCCTCACATTTGCTTTAGCTATTGGAATTTTTACAACCCTGGCAAGCACCTATTCTAGTTTGAAGACAATGATTTATCCAGGCCCTGGGGACGCCTTCGTTTCACCTTGCTATGTCGATCCAAGTGTTGGAATGTACTAACAAAAGAAGTTTCAAACAACTCCAAAAGCCAAAGTCCGATTGATCACAATGTTTTATATTTGCAGTGTTTGGGGCAATGCATACAGTGAATACACAGAAATAAGAACAACCTATGCTTAAAAATCTAGCAGAAAACACCACAGTACAAGGTACACAATCTCGAACGACTGAAGCAACTTAAGCTGCACCACAATACTGTTATGCCACGGCTAATGTAAACTCAACTGTTTACAGTTGGAATACGTGTCAGGGTGTCACTGCTGAATCCTGAACGTACTGGGATGCAAACTAACACACTTCTGGGCAGCTTTTATAGTAGAAATTTCGCAGCAGTTAGTTTTGGTAGCAACAGGCAAATGCAAGTTTCTCAAAAATGCCCCAGTGAAATTGCTCATACTATAGATCAAATTAACGCTCTCATCAAGGACTATCAAATAATGAAATAAAAAAGTGGGAGGGACTTTTTTGTTGTTGGCAAAAAAGCGATTTTTTGGGTCATTAAAAATGACAAAGAACAATGAATTTACCTTGTGTGTTTAGCCAGCTTTGTCATTTTCGCAAATGTTCGCCAAATAAACTTAAATTTGCGGAAACTCTTCATTCCTCTGTTGTGTTGTTGCTAACCACTGGTTGTGTTATCTTCGTTCTCCCACTACATTTGTTGTGTATTGTTTCCTCAGTTCTCCACAACCCACACTGCTGGTTCGGTCTACAACTACAGATTCTGTCGGTTCAGTCGGGACGTGAATGTGCCAATCTCAGCGGCGATGCCAGACAACAAAGCAACGAGCTCTGCTCAACGTGGAATCAGTGTCTGGGCTGCCGGATTGCTTCTGACTGGAGAATTGGCCGGCGCTGGAATGGTGGCACTGCCTCAAGCTGTTCAATTTATGGGTAGGCTCTCTATTTTTATGGTTATTGCCATATCATTTTGTGTTTAGGTCCTGTGGTAGGCGTTCTCATGTTACTCTTGTGTGCCCTGTTAGGTGGTTACTGTGGAATTCTGGTGGGGACCTGTTGGTCCATGTTGCAAGCCCGCATACCACAGTACAGAGAACACTGCAAAAGACCATATCAGGAAATTGGCAGAGTGGCTTGTGGTGCTTGGATGACGTAAGACGTACTTTTCCTCATTTGCATATGCATATGTCAGTCTGTTTCAGCCATGTACTGTCAGTTACAAGCGATTTGACCTTGTTTGGTATTTGTGTGTCATACATTGTGCTGGCAGCATCCAGTATTCACAGCCTCTTGGTGTCTTGGTTCGACTTAAACATCACATTTTGTCTGTTTGTGGTCATTCTCACTGTTTGTCTGCTGCCTCTGACCTTTCTCGGAAGTCCAAAGGACTTTTGGTATGCATCTACAGGGTGGGATAAGTTTAAAAGTTCCCCTGTCTTTCAGGCAGGCGGTGGTACTGGCAATGATCTGTACTACCTTAGCATTCGTGATCATCATTATTGGTATGGCAATAGATAACAAGGATAGTGCGGCATCATCTTCACCAGCAAATTCGTCAAATGGATCCATGCCAACCACAACAGAGCCACCGTCCTCTAATGACCCGATGAGAGGCTTTGACCTGTTCTTTCTGGCGTTCGGTGTAATGATTTTTGCCTACACCGGACACAGTGTCTTTCCCACCATTCAACAGGACATGAGAGAACCCCTCAAATGGAACTGGGCCATTCTCATGGCCTTCACTGGTAGGATTGGTTCATTTACCTTACCTATTGTATTTTCTTTTTGTTTTCTATTTTTCAGTGCAATTGTTCTACTACATTCCAATGTCACTGGTTGGGTCGCTTGTGTATGGAGACGAGACCAAAGACAGCATTATGTCCAACTTGGGTGTGGAGTGGGCCAACACCTCATCCAAGCTGCTGATTACCTTTCATGTGTTATTTAGCTTCATCCTCATGATTAATCCTGTTAGTCATGATCTAGAACACCTCTTCAAAGTGCCCCACAGTAAGTGAACTGCATTGAACTATTGAGTCAGAGTCACTAAACCTTTTTTACATTGGTGCAACTATGGTATTTTATGGAATTTATGTAAACCAAGTGGCAAACTTTTTAAAAATATTTTTTCAGAGTTCTGTTTGAAACGGGTTGCAGTACGCACAGTGTTGGTATTAGCCATTCTATTTGTGGCAGAATCAATTCCAAATTTTGGTGTCTTGGTGAGTCTGATTGGTGGTACTGGATCTTCCCTTCTTGCACTGGTTTACCCTCCTGTCTTCTACTATCTACTGAAGAAAAAATTCGCTAAAGCTGATGACGACAAACTCGCCTATTTTATCGGAAGCAACAAGTACATGTAAGGTGGAGGTGTACTGTGTTGTTTTTGTTTGCTGCTTGTTGATTGGTTGGTTGGTCTGTTGCTTTGTTTGTTTGTTTGTTTGTACATACAAAGTAACAAACCAATGAACGACGCAACAGACCAACCAACCAATACAATGTTAAACAGTTTGCTTTACAATTAGAGATGCAACCGTAATCCGGTATTTTTTAGCTCACAAACACTATCCGGTATCCGCTATTTGGTATTTTCTAAGTATTATCCAGTTAAAATACCGGATAATACTGGTTATCCGGTATTTTTCAGATCCAAAGCACTATTCGGTATCCAGTATTTTTCTTTACGGTTGCATCTCTATTTACAATGTTAAAAACGTTAAATCTATTTCATTTGCATTTCAGACTTCGTCCAGCCGAAGGGGCCACAAGAAAGGAACAGCTCATTCAACCTGTCCACTGGTTCGTCTGTATCATCCTAGTTATTATTGTTGGTTAGTTAAACCAACTTTTTCCATGAAAACATCCTCACATTTGCTTTAGCTATTGGAATTTTTACAACCCTGGCAAGCACCTATTCTAGTTTGAAGACAATGATTTATCCAGGCCCTGGGGACGCCTTCGTTTCACCTTGCTATGTCGATCCAAGTGTTGGAATGTACTAACAAAAGAAGTTTCAAACAACTCCAAAAGCCAAAGTCCGATTGATCACAATGTTTTATATTTGCAGTGTTTGGGGCAATGCATACAGTGAATACACAGAAATAAGAACAACCTATGCTTAAAAATCTAGCAGAAAACACCACAGTACAAGGTACACAATCTCGAACGACTGAAGCAACTTAAGCTGCACCACAATACTGTTATGCCACGGCTAATGTAAACTCAACTGTTTACAGTTGGAATACGTGTCAGGGTGTCACTGCTGAATCCTGAACGTACTGGGATGCAAACTAACACACTTCTGGGCAGCTTTTATAGTAGAAATTTCGCAGCAGTTAGTTTTGGTAGCAACAGGCAAATGCAAGTTTCTCAAAAATGCCCCAGTGAAATTGCTCATACTATACATCAAATTAACGCTCTCATCAAGGACTATCAAATAATGAAATAAAAAAGTGGGAGGGACTTTTTTGTTGTTGGCAAAAAAGCGATTTTTTGGGTCATTAAAAATGACAAAGAACAATGAATTTACCTTGTGTGTTTAGCCAGCTTTGTCATTTTCGCAAATGTTCGCCAAATAAACTTAAATTTGCGGAAACTCTTCATTCCTCTGTTGTGTTGTTGCTAACCACTGGTTGTGTTATCTTCGTTCTCCCACTACATTTGTTGTGTATTGTTTCCTCAGTTCTCCACAACCCACACTGCTGGTTCGGTCTACAACTACAGATTCTGTCGGTTCAGTCGGGACGTGAATGTGCCAATCTCAGCGGCGATGCCAGACAACAAAGCAACGAGCTCTGCTCAACGTGGAATCAGTGTCTGGGCTGCCGGATTGCTTCTGACTGGAGAATTGGCCGGCGCTGGAATGGTGGCACTGCCTCAAGCTGTTCAATTTATGGGTAGGCTCTCTATTTTTATGGTTATTGCCATATCATTTTGTGTTTAGGTCCTGTGGTAGGCGTTCTCATGTTACTCTTGTGTGCCCTGTTAGGTGGTTACTGTGGAATTCTGGTGGGGACCTGTTGGTCCATGTTGCAAGCCCGCATACCACAGTACAGAGAACACTGCAAAAGACCATATCAGGAAATTGGCAGAGTGGCTTGTGGTGCTTGGATGACGTAAGACGTACTTTTCCTCATTTGCATATGCATATGTCAGTCTGTTTCAGCCATGTACTGTCAGTTACAAGCGATTTGACCTTGTTTGGTATTTGTGTGTCATACATTGTGCTGGCAGCATCCAGTATTCACAGCCTCTTGGTGTCTTGGTTCGACTTAAACATCACATTTTGTCTGTTTGTGGTCATTCTCACTGTTTGTCTGCTGCCTCTGACCTTTCTCGGAAGTCCAAAGGACTTTTGGTATGCATCTACAGGGTGGGATAAGTTTAAAAGTTCCCCTGTCTTTCAGGCAGGCGGTGGTACTGGCAATGATCTGTACTACCTTAGCATTCGTGATCATCATTATTGGTATGGCAATAGATAACAAGGATAGTGCGGCATCATCTTCACCAGCAAATTCGTCAAATGGATCCATGCCAACCACAACAGAGCCACCGTCCTCTAATGACCCGATGAGAGGCTTTGACCTGTTCTTTCTGGCGTTCGGTGTAATGATTTTTGCCTACACCGGACACAGTGTCTTTCCCACCATTCAACAGGACATGAGAGAACCCCTCAAATGGAACTGGGCCATTCTCATGGCCTTCACTGGTAGGATTGGTTCATTTACCTTACCTATTGTATTTTCTTTTTGTTTTCTATTTTTCAGTGCAATTGTTCTACTACATTCCAATGTCACTGGTTGGGTCGCTTGTGTATGGAGACGAGACCAAAGACAGCATTATGTCCAACTTGGGTGTGGAGTGGGCCAACACCTCATCCAAGCTGCTGATCACCTTTCATGTGTTATTTAGCTTCATCCTCATGATTAATCCTGTTAGTCATGATCTAGAACACCTCTTCAAAGTGCCCCACAGTAAGTGAACTGCATTGAACTATTGAGTCAGAGTCACTAAACCTTTTTTACATTGGTGCAACTATGGTATTTTATGGAATTTATGTAAACCAAGTGGCAAACTTTTTAAAAATATTTTTTTCAGAGTTCTGTTTGAAACGGGTTGCAGTACGCACAGTGTTGGTATTAGCCATTCTATTTGTGGCAGAATCAATTCCAAATTTTGGTGTCTTGGTGAGTCTGATTGGTGGTACTGGATCTTCCCTTCTTGCACTCGTTTACCCTCCTGTCTTCTACTATCTACTGAAGAAAAAATTCGCTAAAGCTGATGACGACAAACTCGCCTATTTTATCGGAAGCAACAAGTACATGTAAGGTGGAGGTGTACTGTGTTGTTTTTGTTTGCTGCTTGTTGATTGGTTGGTTGGTCTGTTGCTTTGTTTGTTTGTTTGTTTGTACATACAAAGTAACAAACCAATGAACGACGCAACAGACCAACCAACCAATACAATGTTAAACAGTTTGCTTTACAATTAGAGATGCAACCGTAATCCGGTATTTTTTAGCTCACAAACACTATCCGGTATCCGCTATTTGGTATTTTCTAATTATTATCCAGTTAAAATACCGGATAATACCGGTTATCCGGTATTTTTCAGATCCAAAGCACTATTCGGTATCCAGTATTTTTCTTTACGGTTGCATCTCTATTTACAATGTTAAAAACGTTAAATCTATTTCATTTGCATTTCAGACTTCGTCCAGCCGAAGGGGCCACAAGAAAGGAACAGCTCATTCAACCTGTCCACTGGTTCGTCTGTATCATCCTAGTTATTATTGTTGGTTAGTTAAACCAACTTTTTCCATGAAAACATCCTCACATTTGCTTTAGCTATTGGAATTTTTACAACCCTGGCAAGCACCTATTCTAGTTTGAAGACAATGATTTATCCAGGCCCTGGGGACGCCTTCGTTTCACCTTGCTATGTCGATCCAAGTGTTGGAATGTACTAACAAAAGAAGTTTCAAACAACTCCAAAAGCCAAAGTCCGATTGATCACAATGTTTTATATTTGCAGTGTTTGGGGCAATGCATACAGTGAATACACAGAAATAAGAACAACCTATGCTTAAAAATCTAGCAGAAAACACCACAGTACAAGGTACACAATCTCGAACGACTGAAGCAACTTAAGCTGCACCACAATACTGTTATGCCACGGCTAATGTAAACTCAACTGTTTACAGTTGGAATACGTGTCAGGGTGTCACTGCTGAATCCTGAACGTACTGGGATGCAAACTAACACACTTCTGGGCAGCTTTTATAGTAGAAATTTCGCAGCAGTTAGTTTTGGTAGCAACAGGCAAATGCAAGTTTCTCAAAAATGCCCCAGTGAAATTGCTCATACTATACATCAAATTAACGCTCTCATCAAGGACTATCAAATAATGAAATAAAAAAGTGGGAGGGACTTTTTTGTTGTTGGCAAAAAAGCGATTTTTTGGGTCATTAAAAATGACAAAGAACAATGAATTTACCTTGTGTGTTTAGCCAGCTTTGTCATTTTCGCAAATGTTCGCCAAATAAACTTAAATTTGCGGAAACTCTTCATTCCTCTGTTGTGTTGTTGCTAACCACTGGTTGTGTTATCTTCGTTCTCCCACTACATTTGTTGTGTATTGTTTCCTCAGTTCTCCACAACCCACACTGCTGGTTCGGTCTACAACTACAGATTCTGTCGGTTCAGTCGGGACGTGAATGTGCCAATCTCAGCGGCGATGCCAGACAACAAAGCAACGAGCTCTGCTCAACGTGGAATCAGTGTCTGGGCTGCCGGATTGCTTCTGACTGGAGAATTGGCCGGCGCTGGAATGGTGGCACTGCCTCAAGCTGTTCAATTTATGGGTAGGCTCTCTATTTTTATGGTTATTGCCATATCATTTTGTGTTTAGGTCCTGTGGTAGGCGTTCTCATGTTACTCTTGTGTGCCCTGTTAGGTGGTTACTGTGGAATTCTGGTGGGGACCTGTTGGTCCATGTTGCAAGCCCGCATACCACAGTACAGAGAACACTGCAAAAGACCATATCAGGAAATTGGCAGAGTGGCTTGTGGTGCTTGGATGACGTAAGACGTACTTTTCCTCATTTGCATATGCATATGTCAGTCTGTTTCAGCCATGTACTGTCAGTTACAAGCGATTTGACCTTGTTTGGTATTTGTGTGTCATACATTGTGCTGGCAGCATCCAGTATTCACAGCCTCTTGGTGTCTTGGTTCGACTTAAACATCACATTTTGTCTGTTTGTGGTCATTCTCACTGTTTGTCTGCTGCCTCTGACCTTTCTCGGAAGTCCAAAGGACTTTTGGTATGCATCTACAGGGTGGGATAAGTTTAAAAGTTCCCCTGTCTTTCAGGCAGGCGGTGGTACTGGCAATGATCTGTACTACCTTAGCATTCGTGATCATCATTATTGGTATGGCAATAGATAACAAGGATAGTGCGGCATCATCTTCACCAGCAAATTCGTCAAATGGATCCATGCCAACCACAACAGAGCCACCGTCCTCTAATGACCCGATGAGAGGCTTTGACCTGTTCTTTCTGGCGTTCGGTGTAATGATTTTTGCCTACACCGGACACAGTGTCTTTCCCACCATTCAACAGGACATGAGAGAACCCCTCAAATGGAACTGGGCCATTCTCATGGCCTTCACTGGTAGGATTGGTTCATTTACCTTACCTATTGTATTTTCTTTTTGTTTTCTATTTTTCAGTGCAATTGTTCTACTACATTCCAATGTCACTGGTTGGGTCGCTTGTGTATGGAGACGAGACCAAAGACAGCATTATGTCCAACTTGGGTGTGGAGTGGGCCAACACCTCATCCAAGCTGCTGATCACCTTTCATGTGTTATTTAGCTTCATCCTCATGATTAATCCTGTTAGTCATGATCTAGAACACCTCTTCAAAGTGCCCCACAGTAAGTGAACTGCATTGAACTATTGAGTCAGAGTCACTAAACCTTTTTTACATTGGTGCAACTATGGTATTTTATGGAATTTATGTAAACCAAGTGGCAAACTTTTTAAAAATATTTTTTCAGAGTTCTGTTTGAAACGGGTTGCAGTACGCACAGTGTTGGTATTAGCCATTCTATTTGTGGCAGAATCAATTCCAAATTTTGGTGTCTTGGTGAGTCTGATTGGTGGTACTGGATCTTCCCTTCTTGCACTGGTTTACCCTCCTGTCTTCTACTATCTACTGAAGAAAAAATTCGCTAAAGCTGATGACGACAAACTCGCCTATTTTATCGGAAGCAACAAGTACATGTAAGGTGGAGGTGTACTGTGTTGTTTTTGTTTGCTGCTTGTTGATTGGTTGGTTGGTCTGTTGCTTTGTTTGTTTGTTTGTTTGTACATACAAAGTAACAAACCAATGAACGACGCAACAGACCAACCAACCAATACAATGTTAAACAGTTTGCTTTACAATTAGAGATGCAACCGTAATCCGGTATTTTTTAGCTCACAAACACTATCCGGTATCCGCTATTCGGTATTTTCTAAGTATTATCCAGTTAAAATACCGGATAATACCGGTTATCCGGTATTTTTCAGATCCAAAGCACTATTCGGTATCCAGTATTTTTCTTTATGGTTGCATCTCTATTTACAATGTTAAAAACGTTAAATCTATTTCATTTGCATTATAAGGACAGCTCTTAAGCTGGTTTTAATTCTGTTTTTTGTGTATTTTGAAAATCATTTGTTTGTTGGTTAATTTTGGTATTTGCTTCGTTTCACCTTGCTATGTCGATCCAAGTGTTGGAATGTACTAACGAAAGAAGTTTCAAACAACTCCAAAAGCCAAAGTCCGATTGATCACAATGTTTTATATTTGCAGTGTTTGGGGCAATGCATACAGTGAATACACAGAAATAAGAACAACCTATGCTTAAAAATCTAGCAGAAAACACCACAGTACAAGGTACACAATCTCGAACGACTGAAGCAACTTAAGCTGCACCACAATACTGTTATGCCACGGCTAATGTAAACTCAACTGTTTACAGTTGGAATACGTGTCAGGGTGTCACTGCTGAATCCTGAACGTACTGGGATGCAAACTAACACACTTCTGGGCAGCTTTTATAGTAGAAATTTCGCAGCAGTTAGTTTTGGTAGCAACAGGCAAATGCAAGTTTCTCAAAAATGCCCCAGTGAAATTGCTCATACTATACATCAAATTAACGCTCTCATCAAGGACTATCAAATAATGGAAATAAAAAAGTGGGAGGGACTTTTTTGTTGTTGGCAAAAAAGCGATTTTTTGGGTCATTAAAAATGACAAAGAACAATGAATTTACCTTGTGTGTTTAGCCAGCTTTGTCATTTTCGCAAATGTTCGCCAAATAAACTTAAATTTGCGGAAACTCTTCATTCCTCTGTTGTGTTGTTGCTAACCACTGGTTGTGTTATCTTCGTTCTCCCACTACATTTGTTGTGTATTGTTTCCTCAGTTCTCCACAACCCACACTGCTGGTTCGGTCTACAACTACAGATTCTGTCGGTTCAGTCGGGATGTGAATGTGCCAATCTCAGCGGCGATGCCAGACAACAAAGCAACGAGCTCTGCTCAACGTGGAATCAGTGTCTGGGCTGCCGGATTGCTTCTGACTGGAGAATTGGCCGGCGCTGGAATGGTGGCACTGCCTCAAGCTGTTCAATTTATGGGTAGGCTCTCTATTTTTATGGTTATTGCCATATCATTTTGTGTTTAGGTCCTGTGGTAGGCGTTCTCATGTTACTCTTGTGTGCCCTGTTAGGTGGTTACTGTGGAATTCTGGTGGGGACCTGTTGGTCCATGTTGCAAGCCCGCATACCACAGTACAGAGAACACTGCAAAAGACCATATCAGGAAATTGGCAGAGTGGCTTGTGGTGCTTGGATGACGTAAGACGTACTTTTCCTCATTTGCATATGCATATGTCAGTCTGTTTCAGCCATGTACTGTCAGTTACAAGCGATTTGACCTTGTTTGGTATTTGTGTGTCATACATTGTGCTGGCAGCATCCAGTATTCACAGCCTCTTGGTGTCTTGGTTCGACTTAAACATCACATTTTGTCTGTTTGTGGTCATTCTCACTGTTTGTCTGCTGCCTCTGACCTTTCTCGGAAGTCCAAAGGACTTTTGGTATGCATCTACAGGGTGGGATAAGTTTAAAAGTTCCCCTGTCTTTCAGGCAGGCGGTGGTACTGGCAATGATCTGTACTACCTTAGCATTCGTGATCATCATTATTGGTATGGCAATAGATAACAAGGATAGTGCGGCATCATCTTCACCAGCAAATTCGTCAAATGGATCCATGCCAACCACAACAGAGCCACCGTCCTCTAATGACCCGATGAGAGGCTTTGACCTGTTCTTTCTGGCGTTCGGTGTAATGATTTTTGCCTACACCGGACACAGTGTCTTTCCCACCATTCAACAGGACATGAGAGAACCCCTCAAATGGAACTGGGCCATTCTCATGGCCTTCACTGGTAGGATTGGTTCATTTACCTTACCTATTGTATTTTCTTTTTTGTTTTCTATTTTTCAGTGCAATTGTTCTACTACATTCCAATGTCACTGGTTGGGTCGCTTGTGTATGGAGACGAGACCAAAGACAGCATTATGTCCAACTTGGGTGGTGGAGGGCCAACACCTCGTCCAAGCTGCTGATCACCTTTCATGTGTTATTTAGCTTCATCCTCATGATTAATCCTGTTAGTCATGATCTAGAACACCTCTTCAAAGTGCTCCACAGTAAGTGAACTGCATTGAACTATTGAGTCTGAGTCACTAAACCTTTTTACATTGGTAGCAACTCATGGTATTTTATGGAATTTATGTAAACCAAGTGGC